>CATIXN010000025.1:2448451-2501815 GCA_949711725.1 Leptidea reali | reverse complement strand
CACTTGCACTTGCACTTGCACTTGCACTTGCACTTGCACTTGCACTTCCACTTGCACTTGCGCTTGCACTTGCACTTGCACATGTACTTGTCCTTGTACTTCATTTAATGTAATGTACTCGGAAAAGTACCTGGCGAAGTAATTGGCATACTACATAAACATATTCATACATTCCTTAAATATAAACTCTATATGATTTTTAGTCGAAGGAGAAACCGATACAATTTAATTATAAACTTAAAAACCACGAACCGTATTTAATAAACCGTGTTGATGAAATACGCGATCTGGGTATCATACACGACTATAAATTAACATACGAAAAACATATTGATCTCATAATCAAAAAGCTAATAAAGCTTTAGGATTTATAAAAAGATCTAGCTCGCAATTTTGAAACATAAAGACTGTTAAAATTTTATATTTCTCCGACGTGCGTAGTAACCTCGAGTTTTGCTCTCAAGTATGGAACCCACGATATAATAATTATACAAATAGAATAGAAACTATTCAGCGCAAATTTTTATGATCGGGTTTAGTTCCGATCGATCAATCTGATCAGTAAGAACCAAGACTGCGTAGACCGAGTTATATGACCCGGCGCCGAGTATTGGTGAAAGGACTATTCTTAGTTATTGAACACAGTGTTGTTAAGGGGCTTCACTTCTTTCTCAAGAATAGTATCTTGATACACTTGTGCCGATGTTTTGAGACCTTCTCTTAATACCTCACCAAACCATCACTGAAGTTTGATAGTGCCCATGTTGCACTCTGTCGACTATTTGGGAAGCTTCCTTAAGGCTTTGAGCATAAATACGGTAATTTTTTTGGTAAAGTGTTGCTCAATTATAAAAAAATTCTTATCTGTAAACAATTTCTTATCCGTAAACAATTTTTTCTGCAACCTCCTTTTGCGTACCTACTGCTTCTCGTCCCAAATACCACAATCTCTTAAGACGAATACTTTAACCAGTGTGTTGCCAATGATGACATTCGTTCGTCGCTAACTATGGGCTTTATGAGAAAGCTCATAAGGCCCATAGTCAGCCTTATCCAGCAGAGGACGTCTTTCAGCTGAAGTTTGATAAATATTTAGGGGCTGGTGACCCTTATCATTTAGGGGTATAAAAAATAGATGTTGGCCGATTCTCAAACCTACCCATATCGGGCACACAAAATTTCATCCAAATCGGTTTAACCTTTTCGGAGGAGTTTGGTAACAAACACCAGAACACGAGAATTTTATATATTAGATATTATAAATATCATTACTTTATAATTATAGAACAAAATATAAATAGTTTTCGTATTAATAATCTTGCCTTGACGTTGTTTACATTTATATCATGTATAAAGTATAAGCAAATACCCTTTTATATTATTTATGCTATTATTATTATTATTTTTTTCTGTTAGTGCCACTACTTCATCATCATCATCATCAGTCGGAAGACGGCAAATGCTGGACAAAGGCCTCCCAAACAGATTTCCGCGACGATCGGTCCTGCGCTGCCCTCATCCAACATATTTTAGGGATTTTGACCAGATTGTCGGGGGGCCTACCATCACTGCGTTTCCGGTACGGCCATCTGTCCGTCAAAATATTAAATGTTTGTGCCGCTTCTTCAAAAGGTCTTTAAATCGTTAAAATTCTCGGCGATTCCGCTAGCTAAACCATTTTCACAGTCACACTTAAAACAAAATGCGAGTTCTGAAAAACATTTAACGTAAATTCTGCTCATGACATTGATGTGTGCCAAACAAAACACCATTCACATTTGGGGCGCATGTCACGCGCCGCGAGAAGGGCGTGTCACGCAATAAATCTCCGACGCGGGAATAAGTCTGTAATCTCAATAAGACTGTTGAACATAGCGCTGGCTAACAATTTATGAGGACTTGAAAGTACTGTCAAACAAAATGTTTATGTCAAGACTCTTTAAATGGCTGCTTGAAAATAATTTTTATACTAGTAATGAATATTTAAAATATACTTAAGTGTTAAGTTTTTGCATGCTTTTAATATAAGCTGGATAGTGGACACATTGTAACATTGAAGATCTGGACATACCCTACTCCAAAGCAGAATAAATAATTTCATTTCATATAACACAAACTAAACTGAAAACAAAATTTTATTAACGATGCGGGGATCGAACCCGCGAACTCTCTCTCGCGTTTCATGCGAACGCTCTTTCCAACTGAGCCAACAACATCGAGTGACGTATTGCTTATAAAATCTTGTATGCTTTGTTCAAGTCTCAGGTTGTGGCTTCATCTACAGGATCTACTTTACATTTGATAACCTGTTCAACCCCAATATTTTCATATTAGGAAATTGACTTGAGATGTCGCTCTTGCAAATCTAAACAATCTTTATATTTTTAAAGTGATAACCCTCACTTCTGGGATTAATAACACAAATTAAACTGAAAAATATATTCTTTATCATCATTGCATATAATCTTTTATGTAAAAGAAGAAGTATTTGCGGTGTGATATAACTATTGCAATTAATTGTGAATTGAAACCTTGCATATTTTCGTTTCTTGCACTGATATCAAAAATTTCACGTGTTCGTACTGCACTGATATTGGTAAGAATACTCTTACCTTCATCATCATCAGCCGGAAGACGGCCACTGCTGGACAGGCCTCCCCCAAAGATCTCCACGATAATCGTTACTGCGCTAACCTCATCCAATGTATTCCGGCGATCTTGATCAGATCGTCGGTTCATCTTTTGGGGGGCCTACCAGTACTGCGTTTCCTACTCTTACTTACTAACACAAAACATTGGGTAGGTGTTGTGTTAGGTTAGGTTAGGTTTTAGAACTACTAAAGCAAATAAGTCATTTTTGGGAAATTGTGTTAGGTTCTATAACACACTCCTAACGATCATAACAGAATTGCCTGACAAAACATTCTTGAAAGACAGTTTTTACATGTGTCTTGACACATGTAAAAACTGTCTTAATTGCAAGGGAATATTATAATATTAGGATGAAGAAGTTTGGAGTACGGTCTGTACATGTCTGCGACCCTGTAGTATCAACTACTAATGTATTTTTAATTACTTAAGTGATTTACTTTTAACGCTTTGGCGCACTTTTTTTTGTAAACAAATTTGACTTTAATTACAAATAGCTTTTATAAATTTACGTTAATAATTTTTGATTGTTACTACAGAACCAACCGCATGCGCAGTATACTTCCGGGTGGTATTGCCATCACATCTGTTTCTGTCGCAGAATATCACAATTTCTATCCTGGGTTGAAGAAGTCCTGTATAAGACGGTAAAGACATATGAGATACTTCATTTTAATTGTCCGGATGACGGGCCCCGTACAGCATGAGTACTCTTGAGAATTTTATGCCTCAAATTTATAACTTATGCAGTTATGGACAGACTATACCCATTTACCTTCCCAAATCGACAGATTTTTCAGATACACCAAAACCAAGTATAGCCCTACTGCGCCCTACTCCTTCATCAAGTTTAGACCCTTGTTTCAATAGCTGTCTGATACATTCACTCAAATTATCGTAATTATAAGCAATCGTATTATAAATTTCTAAACGTAAAATAATACGCATTGACAAAGCGCTGCGCGAGCGCCAAAATCGATCTACCCGTACATCGGTGGATCATTGAGCGCCGATGCGCTTATGATAATATGAGGTAGATCTAATGCATATTTTTTCCATTCAAAATGTGCAGCGTAACCAAAATAGCTAATTTACTTCTTACTGAGGAGAATAAGATTCCTAGTAAGAGTGCAATTTGTAGTCGAAGGCCTCAACACACCCGAGAAGTGGTGTCCCACTATCTCACAAGAGATACATAGCTATATATTACTTCTACGAGGAAAATAAAAATATTTAATAGAAAATAGTAATTATAAAAATAGAACACAGATAGCGAATTGAAGTCCTGGTGGCAGCCTTTTAAAAAAATAACTGGACACATAGTGCGTCCGTAAATCGTAACTCGCCAGAATTGCAGTCTGTAAAAATATTCATATTTCAAACACAAAATAAAATAAGAACACGTTGGAAATGGATTTTCATAGAATTTTTCCATTCACATATTTCTACGAAATAAATGATACACTTTCATTCCAGTTATAACATCCATATTTTTGATTGGAGAAGCGTTTCTTCCGTTTTCTTATCAGACTGACCTTAAATTCAGTATACCTATGAGGATTTTTTGTGATGTGTGTAGTGTGTAGCCCTAATAACACATGAGGATGAGTTCAATAACAACATCTACATTATTTATTTCAACTTAAATGTACTAAGAAATGATATATTAACCAGTGGGAGACGCTTTTGCGCAGGATGCCGGCTAGATTATGGGTAACACAACGTCGCCTATTTCTGCCGTCAAGCAGAAATGTGTAATAATTATTGTGTTTCGGTCTGAAGTGCGCCGTAGCATGTGAAATTACTGGGCAAATGAGACTTAACATCTTATGTCTCAAGATGACAAGCGCCGTTGTAGTGTCCCTAAGAATTTTTAGATTTTCCAAGAATCCTGAGTGGCACTGCATTGTAATGGGCAGGGAGTTACAAGTACCATCAGTTGAACGTCCTGCTCATCCTATTCCTTATTGTCATAAAAAATAAAGATACTAGATTCCATGCAAATGTTATGGTGATCCAGTCCAACGCAGTAAGACGGCCATCCCGGAGCTGGTCCAATTCCTCGACATAACTAACTATCACTCCTTATTTACTAATGTGTTCAACTCTAAATATGATTGGTTAATAAATTATTAAAAAACACAGTAGAAAGTTATTGAAGTCTTTTTGTCAATGTATGTTGTAATTGCAGTCGATCCTTGCATAGCAACAGTCAAGAGTCCGCGTCCGAACACTGCGAAGAAGAGGTGCTGTCACTCTCACTTCACCAGGCTTCTTTTCACAGGATGCCAAAACAGTGCTTATATCTGCCGTGAAGCAGTAATGTGTAAACATTATTGTGTTTGGGTCTGAAGGGCGCCGTAGCTAGTGATATTCCAGGGCAAATGAGACTTAACATCTTATGTCTCAAAGTAACGAGCGCAATTGTAGAGCCGCTCAAAATTTTGGGCTTTTCAAGAATCCCGAGCGGCACTGCATTGTAATGGACAGGGCGTATCAATTACCATCAGCTGAATGTCCTACTCGTCTCGTCCCTTATTTTCATGATAAAAAAACTTTGCTCTCTGAAAACCTCCTTGTTCTATTGTTACGTCGTACGTCATAGCTTCGATTCATATTATAGTCTACATTTAACAACCGTGTCGAACTTCTACTGAGCTACGAGTGCCCTGTATCGAGCTGGAAGTTAAGGTGCTGGATACGAGTCAGGCAGAGCCGAGGAAATATAAGGTTAGTGGTTTTATCTTTGGCTTGATTTTGCACAATGAGGTAAGGAACAAAGGGGGCTCACATTAATTCCTCGATTAAAGTAATCAAATAAAGTCCTCTTAAATATATATTTATATCGAATTTCCAGCGCCAGTGGTTTACACGACATTTTTTGCTCCGATCGAATTTTGCTCGAATGTTGTGCTGTATAAAACATCCAAATAGTCATTATCGGTTGAGTTGATTGATACGCCCTACCCATTACAATGCAGTGCCGCTCAGGATTCTTGAAAAGCCCAAAAATTTTGAGCGGCACTACAGTTGTGCTCGTCACCTTGAGACATAAGATGTTAAGTCTCATTTGCCCAGTAATTTCACTAGCTACAGCGTCCTTCAGACTCAAACACAATAATGTTTACACATTACTGCCTGACGGCAGAAATAGGCGCCGTTGTGGTAGGTACCCATAATCTAGCCGGTATCCTGTGCAAAGGAGCCTCCCACTGGTATATATATAGATATAGATTTTCAAACAACTTATTCGCTTGGTTATTTTTAAGAAATAATTGAGGTACTTTCGTACCAGTCATCATAGCAGTTCGAATATCTTACTCCTTACTACACAAATGAACCACTATACCAAAGAACCACATTAATATTAATTTAGAGTTAAGTACTATTCAGACTATCTCTTAAAGCTTTAAACTAGTTATAAATATGTATCTAAACCTAAATGTTAAGAAGGAAAATATTGGACTTAGATCGGACTTCTAATAAGACACTACTTCAAGTGCCATATAAATGTTTAAGATAAAATTCACATAAGTTTTGAGGTTATGTGAAAACTAACTTAACTTTTTTTCTTAGGACTTTTAGTTTCATCGGGAATTGAGATAAACCATTTTTATCCTTAACCGCCCCCCACTTTCACTTCCCGACCTCAGATCGCCCGTAATTTATTTTTATTTTAATTACAAAAATAACTCTTGGATCAGGCTAATCTAATGAGAAACTTCTTGAAGAGCCATCCATCATATGGCCTGTCGACGTAAAAAGCTTTCTAAGCTGATTATCTTTTTACCAAAGCTTACGAAACTTTCAATTTAATCAAACGTAAGGTGTGCTTCGTTTATTGCAAAAAAATCCGAGATTCATTCGTAGGGAGACACTACCAAATTAAGTTTTTTTTTTAAATTTCTGATGAAACATGAGATAACTTATCATTAAGTCTAAAGATATGGTAAATATTTACCGACTTTTTTATATTTCACGTATGCTACAGCGCCCCAGAAACCAGCATTCCACTTGTATAAATAATATGTCTAATTAGAATAATATGATAATTATACAATAATAATTAATGATAGATACACAAATAAAATGTGAAAAACATAACATTATCAACGATGCGGGACTCGAACCCACGACCTCCGGCGTTCCGTGAAGGTGCTCTAGCCAACTGAGCCAAGCGTTCACATGAAGCCACAACCTGAGAGTTGAACAAAGCAAACAAAATTTTATAACGATACGATAGAAGTGAGGGTTATCACCTTAAAAACATAACATAATCTAATGATTGATACTTATTATAAATGGATTTCCCATACTATACAAGAGATTGTTAAATTTTTATATTTTCACTAGCTGACCCAGCAAATGTGCCGTATAAAGTAATAAAAAAAAATCAATAATTAAAATTTTTGGGGTATAAAAAATTGATGACGAACGTTTCTCAGACCTACCAACTATATCGTACAAAGTTTATCGTACTACAATAATCATTATATTCGCTGGTCAGGAAACTATGCCACTATGGTATAAGAGCATCTGCACTCGATCTTCTGATCTCATATTTAAATAATAGGATTCAGAGGGTCGAGGTTAATGGCAGGAGATCTCCTGGGACTCCTCTCGGTATGGGGGTACCACAAGGGTCTATTCTTGGACCCTTCCTCTTCCTAATTTATATAAATGATCTACCTAACCTTGTAGAAAAAAAACACAAGGTGGTATTGTTTGCGGATGACACTTCACTTATATTCAAAGTGAAACGAAGCCAAGTTTTATATGACGAAGTAAACAATGCTCTATTATTAAATAATCATAAAACCAAATATATTAAATTCACCGCGCCAAATGTCAAAAATGTAGATGCGAATATTTTATTAAATGGAGAGGTGGTAAAACCAGTGGAATCTGCTATATTTCTTGGCATTACTCTTGATTCCAAATTGCAGTGGGGCCCCCATATTGAAGGATTGGCGAATAGGCTTAGTTCTGCAGCATATGCGGTTAAGAAAATCAGACGGTTAACTGACATAGATACGGCGAGATTAGTATACTTTAGTTATTTTCATAGTATTATGTCCTATGGTATATTGTTATGGGGCAGTGCGGCCGATATTAATACTATCTTTGTGCTGCAGAAGAGGGCTATTCGCGCGATTTATAACCTAGGTCCTAAAGAATCATTAAGAGAAAAATTTAAAGAAATAAACATTTTGACTGTTGCTTCTCAATACATTTTTGATAATGTTTTGTATGTTCATAAGCACATTGAGGAATTTTCTAGAAACTGTGACATTCATAATGTTAACACGAGGAACAAACATAAACTTGTTATGCCTACTACTCGGTTGGGTCGAGTTAGTAAGTCTTTTGTTGGGCGATGTATATGCTTCTACAATATGATCCCAGAAAATGTACAAAACAAATGTGTTACGAAATTTAAAAGAATTGTTAAAAAACGTTTTTGTGGGAAAGGTTATTTTAGCATAAACGAGTTTCTTAATGACACCACGGACTGGGATTAAAGCGAACACCCTCAGGCTCTTTAATTATTAATGTTTATTGTACGATATTACATTGTAATCCATATTTTATATAAAAAAAAAAGCCCGCTGAGTTTCTTGCGCCCATTCTTCTCAGGTCTGAGGCAGTCTCTTTTGAATGGTAGTAGATAAGGTGGTAGATTTAGACGTTCAATAAGTGATTATAAATCCTATTTTGAATAAAAATATTTGAATTTGAATTTGAATTCGATTGCCATCTTTCAATTCTATTGCGTATCTGTGGATGGAATAAAATAATATTAAATTCGCGATACAAGAATAGGTGTAAATCGTAGACAGATGAAAATTTTAAATTGGGTGTATTTTTTTAAGCTGAATCATAAAAATAAAAAAAATGTCACAAAAAAAAATTTGGGTGGGTGAAATTTATCACTTGGAGTATGAAAAATAGATGTTGGCCGATTCTCAGACCTACCCGATATTACGACACATACGACAGTGCTTCGGACGATTATACGTAGTGCGTGAATGTCAGTATGTTTGTTTATTGTTACTGCAATACGTATGATTTTTATTTTCATGCAAAAGCAGTGATCCATAAGCATTACTAGGCAAATGAGACTTAGCATCCTGTCTCAAGGTGACGAGCGCAGTTGTAGTGCCGCTCAGAATTTTTGGGTTTTTCAAGAATCCTGAGTGGACGTATCAATTACCATCAGCTGAAGGACCTGCTCGTTTCACCCTATTATCATAAAAAAAATCAGTTTTTAGTAGTTAGTTTCCCTTACCAAGCCATACAGCGTTGTGCTCGCTTTCACAATGCTCCAGCTCTGGTCTTATATGAACATCGTCATCGTGGTGCCGTGGTGCTTCCAGAGGAAATATCTCCACCCTTCTTTGTAGAGGATCTCGGATCTGCCAGACCGTTAGTATTGCCACGTCCACAATCAGAAGACCTCCAACCATAGTGTACAGCTTCCAACCGTGCATGCGTTTGGGTACAAGAACGAATATGATTTAGAAGTGGACAAATTCCAGTCTGATTTTAATATTCCATACTGATAAAATAATTATAGTATTCTGTAGTACTAGTACAATGAACTTTATTTAAAAAGAAAAGCAGTTTAACAGTAATTACTGTAGAAGGGGTTGGTTATTTAAACGCACTTAATAAAATTGAAATAACTGTATTTTTCAGGTTCCACTAATAATTATAATAAGAACTGACTCAATACAATTTGGGCAGCGTCACCCCTTACTATTGTCTAGCTTATATAGAGCACGACGGTCTACCGTGATGATGCTGTAGTGCCAACTAACTTACTCGAACCAAGCTAACTAAAGATCTAACATTATATGCTATTATAGTTATTTCTAATCATAGTGATACTTATATTAAATAGTCTTTAAATATTAACAGTAGTTAAAGGAGGAGGAGTTGGAGGGTTCGTAGCTACTACGTAAGTCAGTACTGGCTAGGAGCCGATCTAATTCCTATCCAACAGACATGTTTGAAGCGTTTAAATAAATGTAATTTTTAATTGGGATATCTTATGGCAGTTCATGACGTTGGTAGCGCTTGTTAACACATCAAGCTGACATTACTCATCAATTATTATCAGTAACACAATTTTGTACACATTTTCTTAACCCAAAAAAGGCAAAAGACGTTATTAAATTACATACCAATTACTATGTCAGTCAAACATTTGGACCTACCGGGATTCAAACCCAGCATTCTCTTGTATTCAAGATTAGATTACTATCTCCTGGGCGAAAACAACATGAAATGTAACACAAAAAGACACTCTGCCTATCACAATCACTTTAGGCCGTAAAACTAGGTTTGGTTTAACTACATAAAACTTGAAATATAAAAACGATAAAGATTTTCGTATTTTTCCTTCATTTGTAATGTGGGACGTGCTTCTCGTACAATTTTCATGGTTTTCCATCAATAGGAAGTACTCATTGGGTTTTGATTTACTTACTGAGGGGAAAAACAGAAGACTATTGCAGATTTTAACATCAAGGGTTTCTAAGAACAAGGATCTTGACAGACAGGAAGACAGACGACTAATATAGTGGCTTTCTTTGTATGCATTAAATTGAGTTTAAGTATATAAGATCTTTATTATTTATTTCAGAAAAGAAAGAAGAAAAAAGAAAGAGTTGCTTTTTTAACGTATTTGTAGTATACTAAAGTTGGATATAAAATAAAAATAAACCTATGATACGGATAAACAAGCTATTTTACCAGTGGGAGGCTCCTTTGCACAGGATGCCGGTTACATTATGGGTACCACAAGGGCGCCTATTTCTACCGTGAAGCAGTAAAGTGTAAGCATTACTTTGTTTTGGTCTGAAGGGCGCCATTGCTAGTGCAATTACTGGGCAAATGAGACTTGACAACTTATGTCTCAAGGTGACGAGCGCAGTTGTAGTGCCGCTCAGAATTTTTGGCGTTTTTCAAGAATCCTGTGCGGCACTGCATTGTAATGGGCAAGGCGTGTCAATTTCCATCAGCTGAACGTCCTGCTCGTCATGTCCCTTATTTTCATAAAAAAAGCAAAAAGAAAAAGATATTTCTACTATATAAGATTCAAAAATGGTCCCAACTCAACATGTTTGCAGGTTTGAAAACCAACACTGGTCTCCCGTTGGGCCATTTGGTGACGTCACCCTAAATATTTAGATATCAATAAAGTTAAACTTTTTATTGGTAGCAAACGTAAAAAGTAACGTGGAATAAAAACTAAATCTTATAAACTTACATAATATTTTGTTAACTAATTTTAATTTAATTTCTTTAGTGTATCGATCTGATTTATAATATATTGATATAAGATTGGGAAATTAGTTTAAATGTATGATTGTACTTGTATAGTCAGTAGCAGCAGGTAATTTCAATTCAATGTGTAAGCATCGATATATTAAAACCATAGATATAACATTCCATACAAAATATATATTTAATCAAAACAAATCTTATAACAATATTTACAATACTACGACTACATAAAACTAAAACTATCATTACGTGGAAGCGTACCAAGAATACTGGCAGCATTACCGCGTTGGATAGCAAGGCTGATCCGTTGACCGAAATAGCTGCCAGCGCTTGGGTTTCCAGTAGCCTTATCGAGGCGCAAAGATAGTAATTTGAACATTCTCCGTGCCTCTGGGCCCCACGGGCCAAGTGTCTCGACACCAAACGGCACAAAGATGTATGACCCACTGAGACCAACATATTTGCGACGCTTGTTGTCTTCGGCAGTCGAAGCAGCAGCCCCAGCACCAACTGACGTAACTTGGACATGAGAAGGAGCCAGAGTGTCGACGCAAGTAGCGTCCCACACCAGCGCCCTTCCCCGTGCCCAAGCCACCAGCGTCATTTTATTCCATACAAAATTATATTTAAAGTGACCGCATCAACATGATAAACATCTGCTATTGTAAAATATACCTTACCGCCTCACCGTAGGGTTAAATTCATAAAATTAAAAAACAGCGCTCAATGAGACATGTTTTATAATATAAAATACTAGATTTAGCTACTGCCGGTGACATCGTCTTCCTGGACAGTTTTAAGAAGCATTCAGTAGTTATATAAAGCCAATAATTATATACCGACGTTTTTTTCGATTCGGCTTTGTCTGTAGAACAAACTGTAAGCATTCTTTAATAAAATATTCAATGTTATGTCATTAGTTTACGATTTCAATGAATTATATCATATAATAATAATAATAATATTGACACACTTTTTACACAAATTATCTTGCCCCAAGTTAAGCATATATACCTAGCCTGTTTTATGGGTTACAAGACAATGATATATTTAATACAATATACTTACTTTAAAATACATTTAAACATCCATGACTCGGAAACAAACATCCATATTCATCATATAAATGCTGGCACCTACCGGGATTCGAACCTAGAACTAGCTTAGTAGGTAGGATCGCTAACCACTCGGCTATACAGGTCGTCATAATATATTGTAAAGATTACAAATTAGTACCTACAAAACAATATTATGCGCAAGTTTATTATCAATAATATTATATTTATTATTTACCGATAGTAAAAATAAGAAATATTATAAAGTTGGATTTTTACCACGTGAGCGCTAAGTTTAATATATATATTAGATCATTTATACGTCTAGACAGACTGTGACAGCTGTGAAATCGTCGAAAAAAGAGGTTGACAGTTTTATTTTTAGTAATGCACGCACACTAACAAAAGCGGCATATAAATCACGAGTGTAAGATTTAGCTTTCACGCAGACTAAAGTAATATATCTGACCTGTTTTCATCGGTTGTCTAACAGAAAGAGACTCGATGTAAATACCATATTACACAACTATACTAACTACTAACACAAGTATAGCCCACACGTTTATCTGAGACCATATTTCTCTTACTTAGTACATAAATGTTCGCATGTCCTAAATGTAAGCATCAGAAATAGAAGGTGTCTTCCTCTCGTATGCTGGGGCGTTCATTATCGGGCGATGTTTCGTGTCGCGCTGTCATGTCGCCCCAAAAACATCGTCTAAAGGTTAACGCGATATTCCTGGCCACATCTACGCAGTCAACTATATCGCCTTCCGCGGAACCGACATGAATTATAATCAGGCGGCAGGCGAATGTTGTCGCGACAAAACCCCGTCTGCGCCCGCTACACACCGCGGTGCTACGAATGGCGTGACTACGGCGGATATTCGCCGTAGCCCGCTAGTGAAACCCGAGCATTAACAGACGCTTTAAGGAAATGATAACAATAATCATTTCGTTTTTCCCCGCTCTTGTAATGAAATAATATCACAGCAGATCTTTCCTACCACAGTTTGAATTACACGTCAAAAACTTATCACATATAATTTATTATTAATAAAATTAGAAAATATCACGAATCGATATAAAAACTCTCCTATCTCTCAAGTTGGATTGAACATTTGGTAAAATTTGATTAAAAAGGTTTTTAATAGAACTTTTTTATTGAAAACTATTAACAATGTACCTTATGGAACAAATAAATAATTTTAATAATTCAATATAATTCGTTAAAAGCACTTTTCAGTAATTTTATATATCGCCACAGAAACGAGGCACGTTGTAGTAATAAAACTAGCAAGTTATGGCTTTCAACTCCTATCCGAACTGTTGTGCCTCGATTTTATCTCATTACAAACGAAAATTATTGTTTTCAGATAACATTGTATTAAAAACCCACCAATAGCAATGTCGACGAAATCGATTTCTAACAAAAGTGCTTATTATAGAGAACATTAATTATTAAGGTATATATTTTTTTAAATACCGTTTATTATTATATTTTTAATTATTACGAATATTATAGTATTTGGTGTGGTAAATGCTCTTCAACCCCCGGGGGAGACAACTGGCCTTTATATGAATTCTTTCTTCTTTGTTTGGTTCGTGTTTGGTGGTTAGATCACTGAGTCACTGATGAGGTTAGTTAGGTGGCGCGTCCGCGATTATAAAACGAGAATAAGCGGATAGCGGGGCGCAGCGCAAGCGTGTCAGCGCGTGATCTCACCCTCTCTCGTGGGTACATGAGAGTGTGTAGGGCGAGCTAACGGGGTGCGGAATGAGAGATGAGGAAGCGGGAAGTGCAAAGGAGAACTTGACAACTGACGTTGACTCTAAAAGTTACATGATAGTTCCGAAATGAGCAAATGCAATATGGCGCAAACAATATACACTGTGATAAAAATCCTACAAAGCCGTCTAGATGCTTTGACTAGGGGATCTTACAGTCACACTACATTTTGTAACAAGATATAAACATTTTAGCAACAAATACTTTCCAAAAGATATTTTTAGCATATATTTAAAGCTTAGTTTTACGCTCGTTCCAATATCTTCGGGGAAGTCGTTAAGTAAATTGGGATGGCGTTATTTAATAGTTCTATCACCATGATAATTACTGATTCAAGGTCGTTGACATACTATACATTTGCAACTCGTTTCATATTACATTTAAACTGACACATTGACACACACTCATATATTTATACAACACACACACTCACACTCACAAACACACTCATAATTTATACAGAGGTTGATACATTTAGAAAAAGTTTAGATCTGCATTGTTATCGTTATTAGTTTGCCCTCTTTACTATGTATCCCACCTTACATCTTAGGGAGATGGGAATGGCTGAAAACCAGCGCTGCATGAAAATATTATTTCAGGCAGCATAAGCTGAGCCTACTCCCTTTTGTCTTAATGTATGTTTTGTAATAAGCTGATATTGTATACTTAAATTAAGTTCAAGGCAATAAATTTTATTATTATTATTATTATTATAAGCATTTAGACTCACATTCGCCTATTAAAGGGTCGTCAAAATGTCCAAGTGTCGATGTATTTACGTATACTTTAATTTATACAGATAACATTAAAACATTAATTCAAATTAACACCTTATTTCGTACTAGTAATATTCAAAATCTATTGTATACGCTCTACGATTATACGACTATAACATAAGACACAATGTATTTTGTTTCAGCAATCGCAATGTAATTATTTAGCATAATAATTAAAAATGTCAAGCTAGCTACATGCTTTTGTTAATTTAAAGGCATTACTTGAATTACGACACATCATCCTTTTCAAGTTTGGATAATATGTTGTTAGTTGGACAGTTTTTCACTGAACACATTTTCACTGCGTGGCGTTTATTCAAAGCGCGGTTGAAACACAACTGAACGAAACCTCTGCATAATAGACGCGTTGGCACAGTTTTGCTTCAGTAATGCGTAGGTTTGAGCGTTATTGTGAGTCTCTATGAGTTGTTTATTGTACGTTAATGACTAGGGCATAATACTTGATACTACATAATATTTGCCCATGGACATTATCCTAAAGTTATGGCTGTGACTAAACTCCCAAGTCCGACGATGTTTAGTTTTAACGATTAAAATTTACCAAAAGCATTTTACAAATTTAGTATAGAGTTTAGTTTTTTCTATCTACAAGTAGTTTTAAGCACCTAAATTGAAATGACTCTGATTAATCTAAAATTGTTTTACAAGTTAATTCATTGCATGCGAGGGCATAATGGACTTCTCTAGGAAACTATATTATAAACATTTCAGCGTGCTCTTAGGTAGTTTATGACTTAAATGGTAGAACTTCCCTAATAACATTCTTCTCAGGTCTGAGGCAGTCTCTTTTGAATGGGTGGTAGATTTTGAAGTTCAATAAGTGATTTTAAATCCTATTTTGAATAAAAATATTTGAATTTTGAATTTGAATTTGAATAAATAAAACTCTAAGTTAGTTACATATTATATAATCTACAGTTTCTTAAGTTGTTATGGATATAGGAAAGTTATGCGTATACATTAACGGTGATAACTCATTGATGAATAAATAAGGCTAATAAATCACAAGTTTAGTCGAGGGTTCAGTAGGAGTCATTTCTTGTAAGTAAGTAAGTAAGTATATCTTTATTTGGAACAAACACTACAAATACACGTGAACATTTACAAAATATAATAACAAATATATGAAAAAACTTATCTCAAAAAATTACTATAATATGACTTATCTAATTAAAACTGACATACATTAAAAACTAAAGTAAGGCTTAGTCTATATCAACATAATAAGGTGGTGTTTGCAGTGTTATATCCCAAAAAGGTTTGCTACTCAGCATATTAGTTGGGTTTCACCCAACTCTGATTTTCAGTAGCTACCTAGCAGCAATAAGGCGGCCGTCGTGATTACAGCCACAAGTGCTTCCATTATTAAATACAATAATTATGTAATAAATAATAAATAAATAAATGATAGTACTCAAAACATAAGGTAAAAAATAATATTATAGTAGACGGCTAGGTCGTAACAGTTATTAATTATTGTATGGAGGCCGCGTTTAACCCCTAAGTTTAACGGCCAGGCCAAAGGCATGTGCGGTGCGAAAGGCCAAGTGGTGCGAGGAGTGACCATCCGCGCGGCACAGTTTGAGAGCCACGAGCAGTCACAACTTAAACTTACTTACTCTTTGGGCGAGAGCGATGTCTTTATCAAAGTTATCGCGATATTGCTCATAAACTAATAGTTTTTTAGTTCAAAACGTAATATTTGGAAGAACTTGTGGAGTAAATAATTTGAACAAGATTCGGGGGATGGAAAATTCCACAAGAAGTACTAGAAATTCAGATAATACTCAACCAGAAAAAATATGAAAGTTTCACAGTTTATTTTATTCGCGGTGAAAACAACTAAACTTGTTAGTTTCTGTACTGTTCGCCGCGTCTTCCGCTCGACGCCGTGGCTTGCACCGTACTGATTAATTCATATTTTGTGTCAGTCGCCCGCATGGTTCGCTCGGTAAATTTCGCCGGCCGTTTTGTCATTCGCCGTAGCGCGTGGCTTGATCAGTACATTTCGATACATTTATTCTAGTCGCTAGATGCAAATATTCACTATAGCGACTGTCCCGTGGTCAGGCCGTAAGCTATGTCAGTGAGACTAATGGTGAATATTGCACAACGACGAAACTCAGGGGCATTAATTAACACTAAAGATATCAATTAACAACATTTGAACAAAGATATAAACTTATAAGTCTGTTAAAACAAAGACTTCCATTTAAATATTACCTAAGACAATATATTTAAGGTACTACTGCGTATAAGCATAATTACATTATATGTTTAAAAGGTCAAAACAAAACAAGACCACAGTATAAAGAGAATAATGTAATTAACGTATCTAACAGTAAACCACAAACAATGTTTTGTGTTTTAATGATGGTATTAAGTTTTAATGAACGTAACCTAAACGCAAGAGACAAACGATGAGCAAAAGTAATTAGTTTAATTAATTTTTCTAAGTTTTTTTACACTTATTCTTTGTTATAATAATCTTTCATTTAAATTATCATTGTCGTACCTATTATCAGCTGCTTTTCGAGTAAGTTGAAGTATATTGTTTTAAAATATTCTTGTTTAGTTTTGTTTGGAACTGGGTTATCGAGCTCTGCATGGTGTGAATACCCTGGAAATGCGTTTTCCCAGCTAGGTGTTTTATCCTCTCAAATCCCTCTTGTGACACTATGTATTATATTATGTGGGCTTTATATATTGTACTTGATTCAGGATCTTATTTTAAACTTTTAGAGCGTCCGAATAGCCTGACCATTATTTTACTTGCTGCTTGTGGTGGTAGAAGTTTTTATATTATATTATAATCTATATGTGTGTTTATGTGTGTAATTTTTAGTTACCTAGCAGTTCAAAACTTACAAAACTGTTCTCAATCACTCCATTCATATGACAATGATAGATAAAATTAAACGAATAAAAAAATTTAATGCTGCGAATACAATATTCAAAATAGTTCAACCTCCTTGCAGATAATATTTATGCTAAATAAACACACAATTCACCAATAATTCCACCTTCACACGACTTGCCAATAATTAGGATATACCCACCAACTGCGTTCCTCCACAGTGCGGTTTTTAAGGAACGTTCTTCCATGTACTGCAAAGCTGTGGAATGAGCTTCCTTATGCGGTGTTTCCGGGATGAAACGATATGAGAACCTTCAAAAAAATGCGCGTATACCTACAATAAATGCCGGCTACGCCTCTGTGATTCCTTTGGTGTTGCAAGAGGATGTGGGCAGCGGTGATCACTCACCTTTTGACCCGTTCGCTCGTTTGTCCTCCTTTTCCATAAAAAATATACTTAGTCTAACTAACCAAATGGTAAATATATAATAATACTAGTTGACCCGACAGACGTTGTCCTGTACACATGTCTTAAATTTGAAAAGTCGGTCCAGCCGTTTAGCTGTTAGGATGAGTTCACTAACATACACATGAGCAGGAGAATTCTATTATATGGACGGAATTGAGAATCTGAACCAATCGCAAATTCACTAAAAAAATCACACAAAAATCATCAAAATCGGTACAGCCGTTTAGAAGGTAGTTCAATTGTGAATCTAAATCATTCGCGAATCCATCTCAAGACACACATAATGTTTCATTAAAATCGGTCCAGCCGTTTAGGAGGAGTTCAGTTACAACAGACTCACAAAAGAAATATATATATTAATATAATAACAACAAACCTTTGATTCAGTTTTCGGCTTAGTCGTATGTCTGTGCACACGCCACACTTTAGTAAACATTGCGCCATAAGCCATTGAGAACCCAATAGCTAACAGCCAAGCGCGTGCCGCACACAGGCCAGTAAAATGTTCAGGTTCTATCCATCTTCCATCCACCCCCAGAGCAATAGCAGCACTAAAACATACGCAGCACCCGCACAGCATCACTGTGTTGCAAGCGAGATGAGACCATTGAATCACCCTGTCGTAAAAATAATTATATTAGAACATAAACAAGTCGTCAATATATTTACAAACATCTAGCAGTTAACGATCTCTATCAAATTTCCCGGCAATAAAATTGAATCCGGTTTCCGGATATCGTCGACAAGCAGCACTGTGTATGATATTACGACCAGAGAATTGCTTTATCATTCTAACGATGTTAAATCAAATGAATACTGAAGCAATTTATTTCAATATTGGTAATTTATCAAACAAATCAGGCAAAGTATGTTAGTAATAATTTAATTGGACTGTTGAAACTAAGGTTTCCTAAATTTTTAGACCTTACAAAAAAGACTTAATAATATGGATTCTCGAGATTTTTGAAATATTTAGACATAATAAGCCCAATCGTCTTTTATCCACGAACGATACGATATTATTTAATATAAAAAAGATATTTATATAGATTAGCTCAAGGTCTCCTAATACTACAAAACTGTATACCAATATCGTATTTTCTTTGATTAACGCGAGTTTTTTCAGCGACTGGGAATGCGAAACTGCATTGATCACGAAAAGTTGGGTTAAATAAATAATAATAAATATGTAACTTTAACGCAAAAATTTAATATTAAAATACAGCTACAATTACATACATTAAAAAGTATTTTATTTAAATAAATGTGTACCAATCAACAGAACCGAAAACATGTCGGCAAATACTCTTTTCATAAAATTTTAAATGGTGCAACTCATGGTCTATTGTCCTATTGAAAGATAGGCTTCTGTGAACTTATTACGCTTATTAAGCTTTTTTAAGTGATACTTCTTTTGGCGCGTTTGGGAAAAATTATCAGACTGAATTTTAACGATGCGCGCGCACACCGTCACGAAAATTCAACATCCTGACGTTAGCTGCACAACAGAAACCAACTCAGACCATTAATTTTGACGACGTGCTTAGACTTTGCACGGGCGATTTGCCGCTTAAAAATCAGGAGGCACGGTTTCCTCCGTAGTTGTCCCCAGCGCCGCAACCCAAGTTCGATACGCCTGTTTTTTGCTGTCAAATGCTGCTTAAACTGACGCATCGAACCAGGGCTGTGATCTGCCACCGATCGGTACTACAAGAGCTTGGTTTAAAAACATCCATGCCCTGCAGTATCACATCGGCTACTGCAACGGCGCAGGCACTAGGATCATCAGATGGGAAACAAACCTTGCCCCAAGGGTAGGATGCAAGAAAGGAACGCATCCTATCCCAATCTGCTGACTTTTAGTGCCAAACGCGGCGGATCGCTGGTGGTCTGCGACGTTGGCGTCAGATGGGCACTACACCCCTGACCAGACAATGGTTGGACGTTCCGAGAGGGGCGTCAACAGAGACCTGGTAACTATCGGGGTGTGTAGTCAGCAGAAGATCCAATAAGGACGGCATGTGGCTATCCACATCCGGGAGCCGCGTTGACGACTTAACCAATTGGGACATACGCCAATGCAAAATTATGCACAGATCGCCTTGCGTAGTCTGTGGTGCGTGATCCAAGCCATTCGGCATTGTGCCCATTGAAATCACCCAAGACAACGATTTCAGCGGAGGGGATCTGTGCAAGCACGTCGTCAATTGCTGCTTGAACGCAGCCCATGAGATGATCGGTTTCTGCGTTACCACTATGGGACCTGTAAACACACGCATAGATGCCGACGTGGTCCTCTAAATCTACGCGGAGCCAGAGAGTAGACAGGTCCGTACCCTCAAAATTGCCGAGACGGCGACAGCAGATATCCTCCCTAACGTACACACATACTCCGGCATGAGGTAAAAAATTGTCCTCAATTTTGTACCCGGGGTACGTTAAATATGACGTATCGCTAGGTCGAGATAACTGCGTCTCCGTAAGGAAACACAAGGCCGGCTGCGGCGTCTCAAGGTGGAGGTGGACGGCGTTTAAGTTGGAGTGAATTCCCCTGATGTTCAGAAAATCCACCTTAAGCGTGGAGCGGGGTGCCGTGGCAATGCTGTCCTGTTTGTCCTGTGACATACGCGGTACTGTGCCCTCCCCAGAATACGAGGGGCAGCCCGAGCACGAATGCTCGGGGAGGGATTCTCCGGCTCTACTAGAGCCGGTACCCTCCTGGGGTAATTTCTTTTTAAATACCGCTCTCGCATTTTGTAGGAGGAAAGGGGGGGGGGAGGGGAAATGGCTTATGGCTTCCGGTCCTCGACACTAACCTATGCAAATCGTAGCGGCACTGGGCCGCTACTTCACGCCGGTGTGGTAAGTAGCCCGGACGAGTCTGGCCCGATTGTGCTGACGTCAAGAGACGGTAGCGTGACTCTCCCACTTTCAATGAGCCCGTAGTCGCCTCTTTCGACACCCTTGGGCCTGGGACTACCCTATTCTTTTTACGCCCCGGGGAAGCACAGGGCAAATTCATTTCTGATTCGGACTTGCAAGATGGACTGACGATCTGGTGAAGATCGCCGGAATACGTTGGATAAGAGCAGCGCAGGATCGATCGTCTTGGGAATCTTTGGGGAGGCCTTTGTCCAGCAGTGGACATCTTCCCGCTGATGATGATGATAATGCTGATGATGATATTTATCTTAAATGAGCGCAAATGATTAATGATTCTTTTTACTATCGATTAAGTCCCGCACTACACATATATATCCCCAGCGCGTTCCGCTGATTTTTACCATAAATAATAGGTGCGCCGTGAGTAGCGATTGCCGTTATTACTTGGAACTCTAAAAATTTACTATTTCATAATAATAATAATTATTTATCATATCAATATTAATGACTACAGTTAACAACTACTTACCCACCCATCTTTCGCGCTCCAACCATGTAAGATTATCAGCCTGGGTGTCGTAATACCCTAATTTCACGTAATGGTTGTCAGACAGCTGTTCTGTCTGAGTCAGCGCTATTCGATCGCCCTGCGACGAGTACGCCACCAAACCCTGCGATAAAATTACAAATAGCCGCATTCCTTATCACACCCTCGTAGGATAACTGCCTGTCAACATGCACTACATTCGAAGTTTTACATTCATGTTGGATTTTACATTAGTTATTTTCATAGTATTATTTTCTACGGTATATTATTATGGAGAAATGCAGCCGTTTTTAATATTTATCTTTGTGCTATAGGAGAGGGCTATTCGCGCTATTTACAACTGAAGTTCTATTTAGGACTGACTCTTATGAGAAAAAAAATATATATTGCTTGTCAATACATTTTTGATAAAATTGTAATGTATATAGTGCAATACAACACATATTGTGGCTATAGTTGGCGCTGTGGTTGCGTTTTCTGAAAACTGTCATAATCATTGTGTTAGCACCAGAAACAAACATAAACTTTTTATTTCAACTTCTCGGTTAAGTCAAGGTTTTAAGTCTTTTGTTGGGCGATGTTATATGTTTCCACGACATGATCCCAGAAAATGTACAAAATATGCTTGTAGCTAAATTAAAAAATAATGTTACAAACATTTAGAATTTGAGTAAGTCTGAGGCATATCTTTTCAAACGGGTGGTTAATATGACGATAATTTAGTGGCTTTAAAATCATCAATAAAATTATTGGAATTCCCATAACCAACTTGAGGAGGTAAATTTATAAGGGTGTAACTATTTACCGTACTGTTTTATAACGAATTAGTTCAGATGCGACAACGAAATAGCGTTCGCAAAGTACGAGTTACACATTTCAGTTTGCTTCCTTATTTTTTTTCAATTTGTATTTTGTAGTAGTTTATTGAATTTCAGAACCACCGCCTATTTGGCAAATGTTTGCAATAGGCTGAGGAGAATAGGAATAAAAATACAAGAGTATTTTATTTTCTACTTGTCTTCCACCATCAAGTGGGTTCAACAACAACATGAAAATAGAACCTTAATAACAGAAAGATATAGAATAACTGTTAAATGTAATGAAATTATACTACTAAGCGACACTCCTAGAAATGAAGTGGAGTTTATAGCTTCATATATGTCGTCCGCTATCTTTTTATTGGTGAATGTGAAATTTTTCAAGCTCAATCCACTTTTTTGCAGTTTTAACATAGTTTTATTGAACGCTGAAACAAGTATTTTTTAATAGGCGAAAGCGTGCAGGATGAAATAAAGGAATTGATATTCATGAATATTATTACCGAGAGCGACGGCCCAAACAGCGTCATAAGCTAAAGGGGCTTCTTGATATCCCTCAGGAAATTTTTCACGATCGATGTCATAACTAACTTCACGCAACGCTTCGTTCAGACGAGACCTGTTACGAAATCGATTTATGTTTATTTTGTGAAAAAAAGGGGATTTTTACAATTCCGCAAATTTTCATTCATAATATAGCTTTCTTAGTTGTAGATCATAAATTAATAAGAAATAAGGTGTTTAAAAATAACACATCACTTCTTAATGGTGTGTGTGATTTTCTACCTTGCCTTGTATGACACATTTGCAATTCAATGAAAGGTTGATTTAATAGTAAGCATCCTTTAATTGGTACGAATACTAAGAATGAATTCGAAAATCAATGAGAAAAATAGGTCTTGACAAATATTAGAGAATTTTTGCCATGCATATAAGTGGCAACTTTATGCCTGCGAGTTCATCCGAAAATATTCAATTTTATAACAAAAAATGCCATAGTATTAAACGATCATAAAAGTGTGCTGCGACATGACCCCTATTAAATCACCTTGCACAATTAGGCTTTTTTTGTATTTCGTTTTAAGGACTTGCCTGAAATCTTCTGATGACATCCCTGATATGGTTGTCTAATTGGAGTTCTGATTCCACATGAGAGCCTCTGTTGTCAAATGACCTTCAGCAGCTTCCCTCATTTGTTCCGCCGTGCAATCAATACCCTCTCGATCTAGATTTGTTTCAAACCAGTTGTCTTCATACCAACCTGCATCAAATAAGTACAAAAATTAAGTGCTAGAGCCGCTGAAAGAAATGTCAACTAAAGTTGGCACAGAGCCACTTGCTATGATTGCCATAGAGATTTGAGTTAACTGGAAATATTTCTTGCTCTAAGCTGGGTTCACGATTCTTGTCTCGGCCCCCGCGCCGAGCAGACTACTTCACGCGCCTGTGCTCACGCTCCACTACGCCGCCACGCTACGCCCAGTGCTACGCTACGCAGCTCCGCTACGTGTGGTACGAGGTATTCTACGCCAAGTTCGACTGGTTACGTCGAATTCGTTCCGGCCCGCAGCTTGTTTACAGCAATTTTTATTGTAGTAAGTGAGTTGCGTGCCATCGCGGTTGAGCTGAAGGATACCTAATGGTGACAACTAACTCGGCTAACGTTGACCCGGTGCGTTTCTCAGGCCTCCTGACCTGAGAGAAACCGGACGACCCGATCCCATTGCACTTGGGCTTTCCCAAGGGTGACGGTTCGCGGCTATAACCATTAGGGATAGCCGCGCCACCACTTTCAACCCCCGCTGCTCCCTGCCCTCGGCGGGGAGGCTTCTTCATCAGTATGGCTCCATCAGCGGACCCTCGCAACGCCATTATAATCCAGATTGCGGCTTTGATTAAAGCCGCAAATATCCAATTCGACCAGTCTCTAGTCGATAGCCTCTCCTCCGCGGCCAACACTCAAAGTCAGCCCCTTGCTGACTCCCCCGCGTCCCCCGATGAGCCCTCCGCTCACAAATCTACTTCCGAGGACATGGAGTTCTCCGACTCCGCCTCCTACGGCCGCAAGCGGCCAGTCCATTCCTCCTCGGAGGAATCAGATAACGGAACACTCACTGGTTCCGTACTCGACACCTCTCTCCGTCCCTATCGTCCCTCAGACGATTCATTCCAACTGGTCCAGTCCAGAAAGAAGCGTCAGGCCAAGCGCATCGCGTCTGATAAGGTTTTAACCTCCTCTTCCCACCCAGTACCACTAATGTCCCTCGACATTAGTTTACCCCCGGATTCGGTCCCCTCCTCTTGCCAACCGGCGACACGCTCGCCCGTCCACCCTAGCAACAAGCCTCCACCGCCTATCTTTCTCCGTGATAAGGCAAAGTGGACATATGTAGCCCAACTTTGCACCGATCACAAGGTGCGATACACCCGTGCCTCAAACACAGGTGAGGCAATACGCATAGTCGTACCGACCACGGACGACTTCCGTAACCTCACCCTCCTCCTCTCGCGTAACAACATGCCTTACCACACCTATGCGCTCCCGGAAGAGCGCAAGGTTAAGGCTGTCCTCCGAGGCCTCCCGTACGAGCTCTCTAATGAGCTCATACAGGAGGACCTTGTCAAGAAAGGCTTTCCGGTCGAGGCTGTACATAAAATGTACAGCCGTACCGGGAAGAAATACCCGTTAGCGTTAGTCATTCAAACTAACGTCCCTGAAGCCAGGGAACTTTTCAAAGGAGAGTTCACCGTATGTGGGCTCTCCAACATACGTGTGGAAGCCCCACACAAGCGGGGGTTCCCCGGTCAATGTCACCGCTGCCAGATGTATGGCCACGCAGCGGCAAACTGCTCTGCTCCTCCCAGGTGCGTAAAGTGCCTCGAACCCCACAGCACCAAAGAGTGCAAACGCACTCGCGACGAGGTAACACCTCCCGCATGCGTGCTCTGCGGGCAGGAGGGCCACACCGCGAATTATCGCGGATGCCCTTGTGCCCCTCTTTCCGCCCCGAAGACTGCAAATAAGCAGACTTCCAGGCCGCCAAAACAAAGGCCACTTCTGGCCTCTAACACCCAATCCCATTTTCCTCATATGAGGAATAAAACTGTCGGGCCCCAACTCTCCACCTCATGGAGACAATCAGCCCCTCCCTCTCAGGCATTCAATGTCTACTCCCGCCCCGCCCCGGCCACCTTCAGTGGCCCCAGGCGGGCAGTACCTCCCCAGGCTCAATCACAGGTGCAAAGCACCCTGAAAGACCTGGAAGAGATCTACGCCTCACTAGGCGAAGTCGACATTCAAGAAATATCCGTCCTGGCACGGAAACTCAGGACGGCTAAGTCCTCCAAGGAGCGCCTCTTTGCGCTGGCGGAGCACCACCATTTGGTGGCCTCCTTGTAATACCTAAAGCGCTTAACGCTTACCACATAGTGCGGTACGAGTGAAGCCTAGGGGCGTATCACTCGATCTAACCATATCACTATTTTTAAATTTCTCCTCTCTCAATCTTTCGTCTGACCTGGATTGACAGGTACCAGATACATGTAGCCTCACCTCCCGTTTGTGAACATCCTTCTGATGTCGCCAAGTCTCTATTAGACAGCACCTTCTGTGCATTCCCAGCGAACACTCCCTAGGGAGTGCCGCTTGCGCCTCTCTTCCCCGAGAGATGGTCGCCTACGATGAAGGCTTAGAGGGCACACTGCCCAAAGCCAACCTCAGGTGGTGTTTAGTGGGTAGGCACTTAGGTTCTTACGTGAGTCCCACATAACCAACGCAGCCTTAGGCTGCGTTGGTATGCATGAGCATTCACCACCTCCCTCCCTTCGTAATCCCGGAGGGTAGCCCTTTCCCTTTGTCGGGCTCTAAAAAGCTCTAAGCTGTAATAGCTCGGTTGGCTGCGGTCTCAGTAATAAGATACAATAAACTGCATCCACACAGTGCTGCAGGCTTAGGCAGGCAGGCAGGATAGTTGTGTTCTTGGTCTATTATTAAATTATATGTTTAAAATTGTTTAACAGATTACTTTAAATCAAAATATAGAATCAGAATTGTTTATTTTAACATTTAACCTTTTTCCTATACTCCATCAAATCATGCTTTTACACTAATTGTACGTCATTGATTTCTAACAACAAAATATTTGGTATAAAAGCTTTTGTTGTCCTGTTCCTTGTGTTGTTACAGGTATTTAATTAATAAAAATCAAATGGAATTCCGGATTTTTTTATTCTGATTCAAAGCAGGTTGTTTCAATGGTATGTTTATTCTTAGTGTACCTCTTACACGTAGGTACAGCCAGTCATAAGTCTTGGGCATTGTTAGGAGTTGCTCACTTTATCATACAATGGACCTGGCACTCGCACGCTAAATCTATAGAATGCTAAGAAGTTTGTCGCATGATGGATTCAGAATCTAGATTCTAGAGAGTAAACATCCTTAGAAGTCTAGGTAGGCGATAATGATTCTCCATTTTAAACGATCCTTATGTACAGGAAGTACATGCTGCTTCATTTGCATCATCTCTTTCATAAAAGCTTTGTTATACCTGGGATATGGAGTAGGCCATTCTGAATCTGATCACTGACTGTTAGCATCTTTCCTTTCTTTTCTTTCTACATTCATACTCTAAAATTATGAAATCAATCTTCTTTCATAAGTCTTTACCACGTTTTCAAATGACAGCACATCCATACAATCTCAATACATACAATAAAAACAAATTATTTATGAAAATTCAGCTTTCAAGGTAAATGTTAAGTATTTGTTCTTAACAAATCATCAATTATTAGTTATTCACGGTTATTCGCTTGTCTTAAATAATGTTGACGTGAAACATAGATTAACAAAATATGCCTGATATTGGCATTGGAAGGCTGCCAAATTACCTCATTTTGTTGTTTCAAGTTTTAATTCAAGGTTATAAGCTGGCACGAATTGATAAAAATGATGTTTGTACAGTGTCATTGCTAACCTAATCATTGGTGCGTAAATAACATTAAATTACCCATTAATATCTTTTTAACCTGTGGTTAATTTCTGATAAATTTTATCAGCGTATGCATTGTCAAGTTCAATCCTCCATAAAATTAACATTTAAAAATGTAAAGATTCTTTCGTAAAAATAGCAGCTTGGCACGCGATGGTGTTAGTAGATCACAGTGGTCTTGTGGGTGTAATCTTATAGTTTTCTCTATGAGGAAAAGTGACGAAATGTGCAAGATGTTCATCTGATGGTAATGGATACGCCTTCGCCATTGTGATGCAGCATTGCTCAGGATTATGGGTAATCTGAAACTGCTTGATGACAGTAAAAGGCACCGCTGTGGTATCTACCAAGCCGACATAAACCTGCCACTCGTAAAACAACTATCCAATACAAAAAAGATATTTTAGATAGCATAGGTTGCAAATAGACGCTGCAACGTGCAAACGACTTCAGCCTTCCAAAATTGACAATATTAGTGAGCGAAATCAGTCGTAAGCTTTTTGTGTATCATTCAAGAAAGAGAAGTGATAAATTAATTAATTCATTCAATTAATTCAATTGAAAAGGGAATCAGGGGAAAAAGCTCTGTATATAGATATAATAAAGTCCGTATTACTCAAGATGATTAAAAACTCAGTCCAATAATGTTGATAATATAACCAAATATCCTACAGAAAGCGTCGAATACATAAATTTAACATTCAAGATTTGTATTCAGTGAAATTTACAATTTTGCATAAATAATTTTGTACAAAAGACACAACTGTATAGTCTAAGAGACGTGGCTGTTCCGTTGAATCAGATTCATGAATATACAAATCTGCTTTTATTGATGTTTCGTTCGGTTTACGATTGAAAACTCAAATACAAAACGAGATATAATAAATTGAAGGTGACATCTACAAACATGGACATAAATTTGAATGGATGGACTCTATAATTATTTGATGTTGTAAATACTGTACAGTTACTAGAGATTTTTTATCTATACCCATGAGGATTTAAAGCATTTTCTAAAACAGCTTATTGGAAACATTAAAACGTTAGTTAAATTAGTGTTTTAATACAGGGGGTATATTACACAACAGTTGCATAAATAACTCCTTATTGTTCACGGTGTAGTAAGAATTTAAAGCTAGAACCTTTCACTTTCACCATGGAGCCGTGTTTTCGATCCTCACCCGCCATTTACCAAATTATATATGTTAATTCGAGGATTTTTAAGGTCAGCAATGCACTTGTGATTCTTCGAGTGTTACAATTGAACTACTTAGAAATCAGGTGAACCGTAGAAGGTATGTAGTACTTAATTCTCTGGAACGAATTTTAGAATAAAAATACTATTGAAAAAATGAGTAATTATCCACTAATAATATAGTCCCCAGGGATAAACAGTCAAATTAATTACATTAATGGGAATTAAATCTAGACATATTGGGGTACAAATAGCATTAATTTTTTTCTAATATTGGGTTACAGCACTTTAAATGAAGGTCTATCTATAGGAGAAAAGATCTAAGTGCAAAGCTTGACACAGTATTCTGCGAAGACTATTGTAAACTATATATTCTAATGTAAACGCACCTGCTACGCGGATTGCTGAATAACGGTTTATTAACCACATTGACGCTAACATCTTTGGTGTACTCTAAATTAAATGTTATGCAAAAGGGCTGGAAAATAATGATGATGAAGCTAGAAAGGCATTATTTATTTTTTTAAATTAAAGTTATTATATATATATTCGCATAATAGCTAATGAAATGCTCGCATAATGCCTTTATTTTATTAACGGTATGTGTGGATTGATGCAACTACCTAATAATCTAATAAATATAACCATGTTTTTACTTTTTTTTTACTTACTCGTGTAAGGTATTTAGTAATTGACGTTTGTGTCTTTTGTTGCATCACTTTGCCTATATTGTAATTTAAATGATTTGTAAAATTAAATTGAAAATAAGAACCTGTAATACCATTCTGTTTTGAAAAGAGCAACCTTAGTGTTACTTGCTCGTTCTTCTCTAAGGAAATCTGCCTTCCGAACGAGCTGTATGAAAAAATGACATATTTCAAATGAAACGCAATTTACCTACGAAATAAAAATATTTTTGTTTGTTTCTTTTAAAGGATCTGGATGGACGGTTCAATTTCCTCTGTACGCAGCTCCGCAATCCTGGTTTGTTACGCCTATTTTTTGCAGTCAGCTCCTGCTTTGACTTACACATCGAATCATTGTCATGATCTGCCGATCGGTACTAAAGAGCTTGGTATAAAAATGTATATGCCTTTTTGTACCACATCGGCTACTGCAAGGTAAAGGCACTAGAACCCTCCAAACGGAAACAAACACTGCCCCAAGGGCTGCTGGCTTGTAGTGCCAAAAACGTTGCTGGTATTGGTAGGATAAACCACTTAGTCGTCTCATACGATACCCTTGGGCATGGGATTCCTCTATTCTTTTTGCACCCCGGGAAAGCACAGAGCAATAATATTTTCACTTAATATTATTAGTGCAGTAAGTGATCCCGACGGGTTTTATTGAAGTTATACTTCTTTTGGCGCGATGGAGAAAAATGTTGAGAGTGAATTTTTACGATGCGCGAACACACCGACACCTGAATTCTACATCGTGAAGTTAGTTCTAGGTGGCATGAAAATCGATAACTATGTTCAAGTTGTATATTCTAGTATTTTTATATTTAGAACACGTGTTTCGTAACAGTACAATTAAACAGTGTGAATAAATAAATATTATTTTGGTGTTTTTATTAAATCTATTTCACATACGACGGTGATAGTATTAACTAATAATTTATTAGTATGTATATCTATATATATTGAATATTAGTGATAAAACTGATTTGAATAAACTCTTTTGAGTGCATTTATATATTTGAGGTTAATTGTCGGTATGTATAATTTATTTACATCGTTAATTAAAAATTATTACAATATTATCCAAAAATTTTTTTTTTCGTTTTGTTTTATTTCTGGTATATTATCAAATTTTATGCATAAATAAAAAAAATAATTAATTTTCTATACTTGTTTATATAAACCTTAAATGTTGAGTGTTTAAACTATCTTTGATCTTAACTATTTGTTAAAATTTGATTTATTTTTCCATACGCCAAAGAAGTATAACTTCTAAAGCGTCTACATAAGTACACTCACTCTTTTTTTAATGGCTGCAAAATGTTTTGACCTCTTTTAAATAAATGGAAATTTATCTAAAAGCCTGAAAAGGCAATCTTTAGATTAGCGTAGCGAGTAATCCTGTAAAGTTCAAGTTTATAACAGGCTTTCGCTATTTCGCTATATTTCGCTAGTAATTACATAAAGTTAGTCTATAATCTATACCTGCTCTAAATACTGACAATGATGGTATGATTCACCTGATGTAACAGGAGGTCAAAGGTCTTGGTGTGTTTAGTGATTGATTTGAGTAGTAACTCGGCAGAGTCAATATCATATATACATTAATGTAGTAATTGTAGTAATGCTACTACTGATTATATTTAAAATAAATAATAGTTAAAAAAAATCACGCTTTTAAATTGAAAGCGTGGGTTGTAGAATTATTATTATTTTAATAATATCTTAAAAAGCACCCCATGCTTTTTTACAATAAAATATATATTTTTTTACACTATTTTCAATTTAAATTTATTTTCAATTTTTTAGTTGAATTTTATATAAAGCGTGCTTTTTAGTTTTTTTTTTAACTATTCATTATTTTTAATTTTTTAGTCAAATTAGTGTAATGTATATATATAATGAGGTCCTCGATAAATCTACAAAGTTTGAACGACATATAGCCGTTTAAAGTGGGTCAAAATCGCGCCCAAAGAAGTCGGTTACAAACATACAGGTGGAGCTAATATAAAGCGTATAAAAAAGGAAACAATACCTTTGAAAAACAATATACAAAATAATTACGTGTTCTATTCTCATTATTTTTGTTTTTACTTGGTTATTTACATTAAACCTGTGCTTCGGTGGTCATAACATATAATGTTAACCATCCTAATGCCCCACAGTCCACGACATAATGCGAATTCTTGACTTAGATGGGGCATCCATGCTTGAAACTTGACTCAAAGTCAAATATTTTTGTCAATAAGGGACGAGAAGGACTTTCAGTTGATGGTAATTTATACGACCTGCGCATTACAATGCAGTGCCTCTCGGGATTCTTGTAAAACCTAAAAATTCTCAGCGAAACTACAATTGCGCTCGTCACTTTGAGATGTAAGATGTTAAGTTTCATTTGCTCAGTTCACGGCAGAAAAAGGCGCCGTAATCTAGCCGGCATTCTGTGCAAAGGAGCCTCCCACTGGTAAATTGACAACGTTCTTTTTTTATCAGCTGCATTGATTTCATTTTTAATATAAAGACTGTACAAACTCAATCCCCCATTCATTTTATTTTACATGTAAAACTCATTTGATACCCATTACAATATACCATTATATGATGAATATGGATGTTTGTTTCCGAGTCACGGATGTTTAAATAAATGTATTTATGTATGTTTATATGTAAGTTTATATGAATTTATGTATGTTTGAGTAAGTATACTGTATTAAATATATCATTGTCTTGTAACCCATAACACAGGCTATATATGCTTAACTTGGGGCAAGATAATTTGTGTAAAAAGTGTGTCAATATTATTATTATTACTTATATTGAGAGAATTAAAACAACTACGATGTTTTGGCAGCCATTTTTTTGATACGTCAGGATCTTGTAGTGTGGTTTTGAAAATTGAATTATCCGCCATTTTGTAGCGACGGCCATCTTGGATATAAATTGGATATTGATTATACTCAATTACATACAAAATACGTTTATTCCTCCTAATAAGTAGTAAGTATATTTAGAACAGTACAGCAATAATACTCCAAAAATTGTTCAACTACAGTTAAGAGACTGAGAGCTGAAACTAAGTAGAGTATTATGAGTATATCATTTGCCCTAGAAAGACTCATAAGTATCCTGACTCTCAACTCATAAATCATTATTGAATTGCATTTTCGTATTCATATTATATTGTTTTCAGAATAAAAGTTGTATAAAATCAATTTTTCTACAGAAAAAAGGTAAAATTTGCAGAATGAACAGGGCAAGCTAAATACAACCGTTTAAAATACACTTGAGTCAAGTAAGTCTAAGTATGTCAAACTCATTTTATAAAGACTAATGGCGTCCGTAATATAATATCTCATAATGATCAACCCCTTTTGAATTATTAAGTTGGTACGGCGAACCTTCACGGCCCCGCTGCCAGTCCTAATGATGCGTCATTTTGTATCACAAATGAATTAAATTACACATTATGTCAAAAGTAGGTTTTGTTGTAATAACTTTTAATGTAATGTAAATAGAATTGATTATTATTGAGTTACTTTTATCAATTTGGACGATAATTTATTTACGGCCGTTTTCAATAACCTATCTATCCCTAGTTTAACTTACTACAGGTAGACAAATTTATCCTTTTACGCTTACTTAAATTTCAATAACCTATCGACATAAAGCATTGGACTATATCTATATTGGACATAACTATGGATAGATAAGATCTTGTCACTAAACGGTGACTGCAATGTATCCGTAACTAGAGATTACGAGCATATATTATATATCAGCTAGGAGGTCAAATATCCGTACTGGTTATTTTAAAAGTAAGTGTTCACCGCTGCCAATGCCTTCTTACCCCACACTCAGTATTGCGTCCATGTCCTATTGGCCTGGAAATGCCGTATTCATTCCACAGTATGAAGCTACTAGACCAGAGATAAAAGCACTTCTCCTCATTTAGCTCACATAAGTGTCAATAACACAATGATATTTACGTATAAAACCTCGGGGCATTTGAAGTGTATATACCGATACAGTAAGACAAATATGTGTGACGCATGCTTTTCACATGTTCGTGTATCTAAATATAATAAATATAGTACTATAAACTTAGAAATCTGAATTTTGAGCCCAATTTAACAACATGTATAGATTACAAACTTTCTCAAACGAGTCACCCAGTACAAATATCTAGGTCATTGTGTTGCGGAGGACCTTAGGGGCTAGATGGACATAGAACGAGAACGAAGATCCTTAGCCGTAAGGGGTAATATGTTGGCCCTAAGGTTCTCCCGATGTAGCAAGGAAGCAAAAATAAACGCTGTTTAAAGCCTAATGTCACACCTTCTACACGGGGGGGCTGTGGACCAACTACACTCAAAAGACACTCGACACGCTGAGGGTGCAGTATAACAATAGTTTCAGGATGCTGCTGGGCTTCCCGCGGTTTTGTTCGGCATCAGGCATGTTTGTAAACGGATGATTTCTATACCATCATAAGGAAAAGGACGTCACCCGTTCTGGCAAGGCTGCGTTCGATCTCAAATAGTATCCTGAAGATGATAGCGGGAAAACTGGATTCGCCAATATTGCAGCGATTCATTCAAGTTCTTTTCCGATAAAAACACGTCTCAGATTGTTTCCAAAGTTATTTTGTGTTATTATGTATTATGAATTAATTATATTAAGCAAATCACATAAATTGTATCATACTAACATAGTTTTTAAGCCTGCAACTAACAAAATATGGGCCTCTGTTGCCTCAATAAAGAAATTTATTATTATTATTATTATGAAAATGTTAGGCCTTTGTCCAGAAGTGGACATCTTCCAGCTAAAATGATGACGAAGTAAATATTTAAGTCTCATTTTACCTATAAAAAACCAGACATAAGATTTCCCATACAGCTTGTGCTTCTAAACCTCGCACAGGACTCTTCTGGCCGCCACAAGAAAATCTGGATTTAACTCCTTCCTACGGATATTGTAGAAAGAGATCAAATATAAAAACAAAGTAATTTGCTGCAAAACTGCAGGGATAGGTACCTAGGAGATTATGGTTTTAAACAAAACTAGTAAAATGTATGTTGTTTGTGGGAAAGAAACTATTTTTTTAGTCGCAAAACATCGTAAAATGTCGTGTGACACATAAGCGTAAATGATTATTCTGATAATGCGTGATACTGAAAACATGATCACAAAGTAATAGGCATGTAAACCTAGCATTATTAATTATCATATCATATTTCATGCGAACATGCGTATATTTATTGTAATACTAGAATTGCTTGTAGAACAATTTAAGACTAATGCTAATCTTATGTAATTGAAAACACGTGGTTCCCACACAGAAGAATATTTGATGATGAAACTATGTAAAAATACGTTCCAATATCCTCTTGTCAGGACGAGACACTGAGCGTGAATAAATTCCATTCAAGCTCGAAGTACGACCACCATTTTAAATGTGAACGTCACGCGAGAACTAGAGGTTGTCAAGTCGGCACGAATAGTATGTTAGTAGGTTACATTGATTTGAATTCATATATTATGATGCTTATATTATATTGTTATATTTATTCTGAGATACTTTTCATATAGGTACTATAATTCTATATTATTATTCTATCGGTCAGCCATTCTCGACCAGTTTGGTTTAGGCCTTTTTCTGAATGCGCCATTTCACCCGGTCTTACGTTACTTCTATCCAGTTTATCCCTGCAGATTTTTAACGTCACCTTTTATGTTAGCAGCTGCGTGTATGTGTTTACCTTTAGCTTTAGGTTTCTTGTCGCCAACATTACTGGACCATTTTACCTCACGAGCCATTTGTGCGCTATGTGTCCTACAGAATGCCAATCCAGACTTTCCACTAGTTTGATGGCATTCAGTGATCTTACTTTGCTCAAAGCTAGATTCTCAGCGTAATGTCACAATTTTTATGTCTAGTTTCCTCTTTATTATTATTATTACAAATTCATCATACCGGGCTATATTTTCTATACTTTTCAAGCGGGAAGGTGTGTTGTTCTACTGGAGTGCAGGAGTGCAGAATGTACAGAAAGAACTTTGTTATTGTTCTCGGAAACTTCCAGGACGCCAGGATGTGAAATAAACACCTTCAAAAAAGTGCATAGACTTATCTAAAAGGTCAACAACTCTGCCTTAATTTCTCCCGTCTTGCAAGTCACCATACCTTGGTTTGTCCTGTTATTCCATTAAAAATTATACATAATTAAAGTGCCCTAGAATATCTTTTCATTACCAAACGAACACATTATCTCTTGTGTCAAGTTTGTTGAGAAAATTTTATAAGAAATATTGCACAAATGGATCTTGGAAGACTCTAGAAAAAAAATTATTAGTACACCATGAGTGGTCGCTTAGCCGCTGAATAAAAAGAAATTCATTAACATATTAAGAGCAAAATTTTGCGGTACAATTACCGGCTTACATCAAGTCTCTTACGGCTTAAGTCAGCAAATAAAATTATGAAACTACAATAATTAATACTGTTCTAATTTCATTTTTTTTTATCTCAGTCCTCATTGTCTATGCATTTTTAATAGGCAATGATATAGGTGGATACTTTTTGAACGCAGAATCAGAGGAATTGTTGTCGAAGTAATGTTTTATAACTTAACACAGTTTCCAAAAAAGGAAATAATAAATAAAATACTACGTATCTAGAAAACCAATGCACGTACTTGCATAATACAAACATTTAAAATTGATCATAAATGTATAACGTAGAAATAAATTACAGATCTGAATACTAACTGATATAAATACTTCTTCAGCTTGTTGCAGCGATACGAGACCATCCGAACTTCTGCATCAGTTTGATGCGCGTTGGATTATGTACAGTAGCTGATGGATGAGTCCGGAATAAGGTGGGGAAGCGGGCACGGTCCGATAAAGCAGGAGATGATGCACCGTAGCAAAGCTAAGAAGAGAAAAAAATATGGAGTTAATTATGATCTTCATACTCTACCGTTGGAAGTTTTTTTTTTTTGAAAGGAGGAAATACTGTTACGTATTTACGCCCCGGAACGGGGCGTAATATGTCGGACTCGAGTGTCCGCGTAAGCGGACGCCCCATACCGACTAAAACCTCCTCTGTGCTTTTAGCAGCCCTGGCTTTCACAGCGAAGTAGGACGTGGGCCGTGGAGGCCGCAAAGACTACGCAACAACAGTCGCGGGGCGTCTCCTAAGGAGACTCGAACCTCAGACCGGCTGTGTGCTTGTGGGAAGGAGAGAGAATGAAAATGAAAATGAAGATGAATAGATGAGAAGAACACACTCGCCGGCGAGTGTGGTGATGTTTAGTGTAATCTATGTAAGTGTGTGTGTATGTATTTATGATTGTATGTATGTATGTTTGTATGTGTGTAAGTGGTGTAAATGTTAGTGTGCATGTATGTTTGTGTTTGTGTCTGTTTGTGGAGTGTGTTTGTGATTGTGTTAGTGGTGTATGTCAGTCCGTCAGTCAGTCCGTGTGTGAGTGAGTGTAGTGAAACGATTACAGGGCGAGGACTAACGTCTCGTCGGGTATCAAAACAATGTGTGGTGTATCTAGGGTGCGGGCCGCTGGCCATCGTCAGAGTGACGAGTGCCAGTGGTTTGCGGTGGTTGACCGCGCCTACGCCTGCGAAGGCGGTGTGTGCGTGTCTGTGTCGGTGTTTGTGTGGGTGTCGCGTTCGCGATGGTGATGTCGTCATCCGGGTCTACCGTTACGTGTCTGGGACGTCTTATTGGGTTGAGACTATGGTGAAGGGGGGTGTACCCGCATGCCTTCCTAACCAAGATGTTGGGATGGTTAGGCACCTTGTCAAAGAATCGTCACGAGATCTCTTTAAAGTGTTGAGCTATCGTCGGAAGCTCTAGGTCGCGGTGAAGGTCAACGTTTCGGATGAACCACGGGGCTCCGGTTGCCATGCGCGTGAATTTATTTTGAACTACTTGCAAACGACGTAAGTAGCTCGGTCGGGTGTGCGCGATAACGACGCTTGCGTATGACAGTATGGGCCGTACGATGGTTTTGTACAGCATCACTTTGTGTTTGAGCGGAAGTTTGCTTCGCCCACACACAAGTAGATAAAGGCGGCTGAGGGCAAATCGGGCTCTATTGCATACCGTATCAATATGTTTCTTGAAGTTCATATTGCTGTTGAACGTGACTCCTAAGTATTTGTAATCTTTCACCCACGGTATGGGTGTTTCATACAATTTAATGACGTCAGTCGGTCGTTTTTTAGCGCGGATGTTATTCGCGTTACCGAAGAGTATCGCTGCACTCTTGGTGGGGTTCACTTCAATCCGCCATTTTCTGAACCAGTTGCCTAGTTCATCGACGGCGGCTTGAAGCACTTTAATGTTCCTGCTCAAGGTGGAGCGGTTCAATAGAGCGGAGCCAAAGTAGAGTGCCGTATCGTCAGCGTACTGAGCGAGCTGGACACTCGGAAACTTGGGAATGTCGCTCGTGAAGAGCGAGAAAAGAGTGGGAGAGAGGACTGAACCCTGTGGCACGCCAGACCTGATGGGTCTGGGTGAGGATAGGGTGCCCTCTACTCGATATCGGAAGGCCTAGCTGAATCAATTATATTATACTGTTTTACGACTTAGGGTGTAGCTGCTTAGTCGCATATTCTACAACGTGCACAGATACTTATTTTAAAAATCATTCTTTTCAAACAGCAAATCAGCTATATCAGAATGCAGATATATTTAGAGTTAGACAATAATTGTTTATTCCGCAATTTTAAAACAACATCACAGCATTAACTTTGAACAATAAAAAGAAAAAGAAAACCAACTTAGACACGACACCGACAACACAAAGTTTGTAAAAACCTTGTTTTAGGACTGCCAACCTAAGAAAGTTCTACCGCTGACAAGTTCCAACTTTATACAAGAAGAAGAAGGATAAATTAAATTTAATAAATAAAACATCTTATACTTGCAAGAAAGAAATAATAACATGGCTACATAAACTACATTATGACGAAACTGAAAATCGAAATTGTTACAAACTTTTGGAATAAACATATGTTATTACATCAACATCGCAATATTTTCTTTACTTTTACAATTTATGTATACAGTATGAATGGCCAAATTCAGGTAAAATTTGTGCAAAAAGCAGATATTTGGAGGAGTATACTGAATTTGTTCCTTGAAATTTGTATTTTCTGCTTCGATGGAAACCTAGACACAATGCAAAAGATACCAATATTTTTTTTTAAGAAAGATGCGTTAATCGCGTACCAAGGTTTTTTTTTGAAAAATATGACGGGTTGACCGCTCTTAATTGTCCCTAGAATTATAAAAAACCGAAAACAGAAATGTATTTCGTCGCAACAGCATTACAAACGTTGTACGAGTAACATAGACCCTTGTAACGTTGGTACTGTACATTGCATTACACTGCTTACTAAAAAAGTCGATAAAAATAATCAAAAATTAATTCGGCAACTACAGAACTCTCCCGCTAAAATGACAATAGCTAAGATTCAGAGAGAGCCTAACGTATCCCAAAGTTTTTTGGTTGCACCTTTTGATATAGTAAACGTTACATTTTTATAACTTATGAATATATAGCAAAAAACAATTGGATTATGTGTTATTAACATGGGATTGATGAAATTTTCACTTCTATCGTTTGTTCTTAAGTACGTACACCATTTTGTATCAGGGAAGGAAATCGTTCAAGTGGGTCATTTCATAGAAAGTGAGAACTGGCGTTCATAGATACCTGAGGTCTTACAGACGTATCAGTCTTTAGATTGAGCGTATATTTTAAGTTTTGAATTAATTTATTAACATACCACCATTAGATTCCACATCTTAGCAGCCTCTGCCACGGTAGTGCACACAGTAGAGCAACCCGCAAGAAGTAACAGCTTTTGTGGAGGATTGTACAGCAAGTTGTACATCACACTGGCTCCAAGACCCGGTTCACACTAAAACATAAAAATAAATTAAAAGACCTGGAATATCCATAATATACTCCACCTGGTATTCTCTTCCCGTGATTCTGGTCAGGTGATTGACCTAAGAATACGTCTTTAGTTACGGTGCGGTTCTCAAACTATTTTCGAGTGAAACAACGCTATATGTGTGAGCGACACGACAATAACGATAAAATGGCGAGCTGTCAGTATGGCACTTGTCAATGCTTGTCTTGCCACTGTGTGTGATAGAATTACCCGAGCGAAATGTGTATTTTAACATAATAAAGCAATTATGAACTAATAATTCAAGAAATAAATTAATTTAAACCTAAATAGATGAATCACACTAGTTTCTTATTAGTTGAGCTAGTTAGTAATTTATTTTATTTGTATTTACTCTATGTGAAGGCACCTAAATTTAGTGAAAAGGACAATTAATGTGACGTAGTCTTAGGCCATCGTGGAAAGAGAATAACAGGCGGAGTATATTATTATACCATGGTTTCAATAAAACTATCTAAATAACACAAAGTAAACGTTTAAAATCAATGGTTTTTGCGATGTTTTATTGTCTGGTCCTATTCGCCGAATTGTTCCTAACTGCCTCTCTACAAATTTATGACCAGCAATTTACTAAGACACATTGACATTGGCGTTTAAAAATAAATCGCTTACTAAATATTTTATTTTATACATTTTTTTACATCAGACATTTATTGAGCATCAGATATATATTAATTGTGTTATTACAAAAAAGTCAAACATGTGATGAACACTTGTTTTAAAAAAGTTCTATTACAAGATGTGTGTTTTTGTTGTTTAGCGTTCAACAATCTTCAGATATTGCTTATATTTAAACGCGTGTCGAAGCTTGCCTAAGGTGTGTCTAACGGATAGATTCAAATGGAGGATTTACGGCCGTTTCGATAAAAATCGTAACTATCGTTGAATTTTCTGTCCCAATAAACTTTTCGTCGGTAACTTACCTTATCCGTACACGCTGTCTGTCAATGGGACGACGTATAGCTTACCAGCGACAGAAGTTTGTATGGAAATTTCAATTCACGCGTCCTAATATAAGGCGATAAGAATGACTTATCGGGTATGTTGGGACAGCTTCAGATTATTGACAGCTAAATACTGACTGTAGAAGGTAGTAATTTATCTCTATCTGTATATTGGGAGCGGCCGTTAGATTTTAATATGATGACAGATAGATGACAGCTGTACACACATGTACACTTCAGTTTATGTTGTTCTTAACGACATTTTAGTTAAACACAAGCTAAATACTGTTTTGCAATAGAAAAAGATAAACTCCATTTTAGACGTCGTTATTGTTAGGTCACTGTTTAACAAAACATGTGTCTAAGCCATGTTTAAATTATTTTTCTGTAATAACACAGTAAAAGTTTTGAAACCTTTAGATATAATTTACTATACTATGACTACATATCCAAGTATTAAGCAAAACAATTGTATAGTAATTTTATTCATTGTCTGCAACGATAATATTATAAAAGTTTTAATTGAGTTAGTATTGACGAACAAGATAATTAACATAGTTAAGTATTAACATTCTAATTTATGTCTACTACCTTCAACTATGTTGCTTATTTCCATCAACTTTAATAACGAATTCTGTTTCAGAATACGGAATAGGCTATCATGATTAAGCCTTGATAGAAGTGTGTATTTTATTCATTCTATTATTAGTCAGAAAATGCATGAAATATTTCATTTACTTTGATGAAAACATTTCATAAGTCTGCTTTAAAAACATTATAAATTTATTGCAAATTATATTAAAAGTAAATGAATCTGTTCAAAGAGACCTGTAAGTCAATCAATTAGGCCCCTAATTCGCTTAGATGAAATAAAAATCTCTCCCTCTTCATTTTGTCAAAAACATTCGTAGTCTAAACCTTTACGGCACCATAATGTTAATATATCAACGCATAAAACGTGACAATTTTTTCAATGATCATTTTTTAGTATGGTGATATGAAAAATACGAGCAAATTTAAATGAAACACATTTTAAGTGATACAAGTAAATACAATTTATTAAAATTATTATTTATTTATCAAATTTTGTTTTTTTTTTCATAAAGTGATACCAATACCAAATAATAATTAGTATTAAGAACAAGTATTCGTCAAGCACATGAAAATATACTGATGAATGTAAGACCCAACTTGTTGGGATAAGAAACTAAAAAGAGGACAAATGAAATTGTCAATATACTTTTTTTAACAGAAATGATCACCGCCGCCCGACATTCTCATGCAATACCAGAGGAATCACAGGCCGGCAAGGCATTTAAGAAAGGTGTACGCGCTTTTTACTTCACAACAAATCTACTTCCAAGTATTTGATGTTCAAGTTGACATTCTCCTTGATTACAACGGAGACTTTTTCACTGCTTATAAATAGATAGAAAGTTGGTATTTTATCAATTATCATTAGGTTAACACCGCTCTCGTCTTGTCACTTCTTTAGCGAAAAAAAATATTAAAATGTGTAAGTTAACGAGTAAATTAGTAACATTGAAAGTGCTTAACTCACCTTACTGTCATTGCTGTGAAGTAGTTATTTAAAACCAGAGAGTAAATCCGATCTCGCGTTCACGTCAGCTAAAGCTAATTCTGCAGCCGGCATACAGGCTTGTCCCCCTTGCCAGCCCCCTTCACCCTCCATAGGAAAAATACCGCCTATATGTAAATCATCGTCACGTTTTGCTTCGAAATGCTTACAACAGTAGGCGAACAATAACAACAGTAGAGCCCACCCGTGCCACTTATCCCTCCTCACTTGTAAACACTTGGCAACAAAGAATACTTGCACTATAACACTCACTAACAACGCCTTAACTCTTAAATATTTTCTAGTTCGTAAAACTAAATTCGCAGCCACTTTTAATTTCACTAGGGGATGTTTTCGAAAATTATAGTTTATGTTGTGCGAGAATGATTCATTATGAGAGAATATCACTCGGAGAGAGAATAGATATTGCCTAATAAGCATGAAATATTTCGTGAGATGAGGTAGTAAGGACGCTTAGATACCGCGGACGGCTCGCGACCTCCGGCGCCCAGGGTCATCGCTTGAGGTCTGGACATATCATTGTATGCTCTTGTCATTTTCCATTCTCAGTCCTGCAACAAAATAAAACTTTCATTAGTAACGATCGTAATCAAATTTTGGTCATAATTTCTAAGGTTTTGTGCGGATTCTTACCGACTCAGTCATTATGTTAAAAGATTAATATTTGTTGTATTAAGAATTTGTGAGTTTTAGAGGACCATAATATCTACATCATTAAATATTGAGTTTTAAAGAGAAAATATTCTGTGTACCAGTATTTGTCCCTGTATCTGAAATGATATGAAATATTTTTTAGAGCTTGTAGCCTAAGTAAAATCTATTAAATTCTTAGTGAAAGAATATAAGTGTTGTTTTAAAATATTCTTGTATAGGCATAGATGTCCACGAAAGTGAGAACTTATAATACGCAAGAATTTCTTTTTTATCATCTTGGATTCCATATCGGAGTAAAATATTCCAGCTGCGACTGCACAAGCGTTCAATAAGGACACATACTTTTATATGATGCATGTTTATCTTTCAACGCCTTAGAGAGAGATTAGTTGTGCATTACCCGATATAATCGCTGTAGTGAGTGTCAACTTGGCATCAAGAAATACCTCAAATTCGTGTCTGCCTAGTGTAAATCTCTTTGCAATTTCGTTTTTATTTCTTGTAAAAGAAATGTTATTTATTTTAACCTATAAATAGTTTGTTACTTTCGCAATAGAAATTTAACCTCTTAAAGTCTTCCTACATATGGTAACACATCATTAAAATCAACAATATGGAAATACAATGGACAACACTGGCACAAGAAAAATGAGATATATTAAAACCATAGTGTTACTCTTCATGTAGCGTTAAGTTCCACAAAGGATGTCCACTTTTCTTGTTCTAAAAATAGTTCTATTGTTAACGTTTTGCTGAGAAAACTAGATGATTTTCTCGTGGCCTTAAAATTTCGTTTAAAATTATGCACATTTTATTGACCAAGAGGTAAAGGGTCTCGTATCCCTGTGGTCACATTGATGACATGCTTTCTCCTACTTTGGTATCTGTATCTTTTACATAAGAGGGGGGCAATCGGGCAAGAATACGCGATGGAAAATTGTGGGGCAACTGCCCATAAACATCCGTACCACTAGAGGTTAATGCGGTAGATGCAGAGAGATGCCCAAATCTCTACTCAACCCCAAAGAATCAAGCCGATCGGAGATGACTTGATCGTCTGTTATTCGAGCCGCTCTTCGTAGTATGTCTAATTGAAAATGCTGGTATTGGGGAGTACCCGTGTGTGGTGAGAACAGTACTCCTTGTGAGACCGAATCTATATAGTTGCAGGTGGCTTTAATGAAGAACTGTCTCATCTTGCTGTGTACATCAAGCTACTTAGAGGCCAATTTGGAGTTCTCTTCCATGCGACCACAGAACTGAATATCGCTTTATAATATATAGACGCCGCGTCGAGTATTCCGATCAGGCTGGGGCAGTTAAAGAAGACAAGGGAGACTTTTTAGTTAAAATCCCACAAAATTGTGTCTTCTTGGTGTTAAATTTGACTACATTTTTATGGCCCCATTCAGAGACTGCTTAAAGTAGTCTCTTGTGTCTCTCAGACACAAGTTTGTCCTGGTTCTCGTCAGCGCTATCCCAGGTGTATGCTATTGTATTTTCGTTCAAAGGGTCAAATATGTTATTAGCCAAGAAATATGCCAGTTGTAATATATATCTTTTTGCTACATAAATAATCTATCTGATGTCAGATTCAATTTCATTAACATTAATTAATGTCAAGGAATGTGATATTGTCAGTATATCTACGGCAGTTATATATGTGAATGATTAGACCAATAGTAGTTTGACTATATTATGAAAAGATGAAAATAATCATTTGCCTTTTGTTTGTATCCCTAGCAAGTTATCAATAAGAGTTTGAAGTCCTTTTTCTTCACATTTAACCTTTCACTAAATAATACAACAACTTTTGAGTTTTTCTAACACTCCTGCAAGAACCTTATAGTAAAATGCTTAAAAAAACACCAAGTAAACAGTGATGTGCTACTTTTTGATGTGGTTTGTCCTTTACGATTGGGTCCATGCTCGCACCAAGACCATTACAGTAAAGATCAGTCGTTCTGTTTAATGTGTTAGGGTTGTCAATCCGTATTTCATGATCTAATTTTTTAATTGATTATTGAAGTTATACTTCATTAGGAGCATTATGAAAAAATGATGAGAGTGAAATTTTAAGATGCACGCGCATCACTGTAACACAAAAGTACCGGATCTTGTAGAGCCGGAGAATCCCTCCCCGAGCATTCGCGCTCGGGCTGCCCCTCGTATTCTGGGGAGGGCACAGTACCGCGTTTGTCACAGGACAAACAGGGCAGCAACACCACGGCACCCCGCTCCACGCTTAACGTGGACTTTTGTAACATCCGGGGAATTCACTCCAACTTAAACGACGTCCACCACCACCTTGAGACGGCGCAGCCGGCCTTGTGTGTCCTTACAGAGACGCAGATATCTCGACCTAGCGATACGTCATATTTAACGTACCCCGGGTACAAAATTGAGCATAATTTCATGCCTCATGCCGGGGTATGTGTGTACGTTAGGGAGGATATCTGCTGTCGCCGTCTCGGAAATTTTGAGGGTAGGGACCTGTCTACTCTCTGGCTCCGCGTAGATTTAGAGGACCGCGTCCGCATCTATGCGTGTGTCTACAGGTCCCATAGTGGTAACGCAGAAACGGATCACCTCATGGGCTGCGTTCAAGCGGCATTTGATGACGTGCTTGCTCAGATCCCCCCCGCTGAAATCGTAGTCTTGGGTGATTTCAACGGGCACAATGCCGAATGGCATGGATCACGTACTACAGACTACGCAGGGCGATCTGTGCATAATTTTGCATTGGCGTATGGTCTGTCCCAATTGGTTGACTCGCCAACGCGGCTCCCGGATGTGGATAGCCACATGCCGTCCTTATTGGATCTTCTGCTGACTACACATCCCGATGGTTACCAGGTCTCTGTCGACGCCCCTCTTGGAACGTCCGACCATTGCCTGGTCAGGAGTGTAGTGCCTATCCGACGCCAACGTCGCAGACCACCAGCGACCCGCCGCGTATGGCACTACAAGTCAGGAAATTGGGATAGGATGCGTTCCTTTTCTGCATCCTACCCTTGGGGCGGGGTTTGTTTCCCTTTGGATGATCCTAGTGCCTGCGCCGTTGCAGTAGTCGATGTGATACTGCAGGGCATGGATATTTTTATACCAAGCTCTGTAGTACCGATCGGTGGCAGATCACAGCCCTGGTTCGATGCGTCAGTTAAAGCAGCATCTGACTGCAAAAAACGGGCGTATCGAACTTGGGTTGTGGCGCTGGGCTCAAAGGATCAAAACTGCAAAGTTCTGAAGAGGAAATATAACCGTGCCTCCAGATTTTTTAAGCGGCAAATCGCCCGTGCGAAATCGAAGCACGTCGTCAAAATTGGCGAGCAGCTTTCCAGTTACCCGACCGGTACACGCAAGTTCTGGTCGTTGTCGAAAGCTGCTCTTAGTAACTTTAACTAGCCGTCCATGCCGCCGTTGCACATGAGCAATGACACCCTAGCCCATACGGCCAAAGAGGAAGCCGATCTCCTGTGCACTCTTTTTGCCTCCAACTCGACTCTTCACGATAACGGAAAAACACTGCCGACCATCCCGCGATGTCAGAGCTCCATGCCTGAAGTACAGTTCCGACAGAAGACTGTTAGGCGAGCTCTGTTGTCGTTGGACGTCAGGAAGTCGAGCGGGCCGGATGGCATTTCTCCAATCGTGCTTAGAACGTGTGCCCCTAAGTTGACGCCGGTGCTAACGCGTTTATTCCGGCACTCTTATTCAAAAGGCGTAGTTCCTGATTCATGGAAGTCAGCCCTTGTCCATCCGATCCCAAAAAAAGGAGACAAGTCGGATCCGGCAAACTTCAGGCCTATTGCTATTACCTCCCTACTCTCCAAAATCATGGAGAGCATAATTAACCACCAGCTCTTGGTATACCTTGAGGGTCACCAGTTGATCAACGACCGGCAATACGGCTTTCGCCATGGTCGGTCTACTGGCGATCTTCTGGTATACCTAACACATAGATGGGCGGCGGCTATTGAAAGCAAGGGGGAAGGCCTTTGATCGTGTATGGCACAAGGCGCTCCTCGCAAAACTTCCATCATTTGGGCTTCCCGAGAGCTTATGCAAGTGGACCTCCAGCTTCCTCACTGGGCGCAGCATACAGGTCGTTGTCGACGGTTATTGCTCGAATCCCAAGCCCGTGAACGCTGGAGTGCCCCAAGGCTGTGTGCTATCTCCCACGCTGTTTCTTCTGCATATCAATGATATGTTGGACACCGCCAACATGCATTGCTATGCAGATGACAGCACTGGTGATGCCGTATACACGGGCCATGCAGGTCTCTCTCGGGAAAACGTCGAGCAGTGCCGGGAGAAACTTGTGTCTTCTATCGTGTCCTCTCTTGAGAAGGTCGCGGAATAGGGTAAGTTGAACCTTGTCCAATTTAACTCCCAGAATATCCCAGAGAATCCCAGTTTGCGCGTTTACCACTAAAAAAAACCCCATTTGTCGTATCACCGCTCTTCGAGAACACTTCCCTGAAAGCCTCGCCTAGTATCGGAATACTGGTTCTCGAAATCTCGAACGATTGCCAATTCCGTGGCCATCTGGAGGGCAAAGCCAAATTGGCTTCGAAGAAACTGGGCGTCATAAATAGAGCACGGCAATACTTCAAGCCGGCCCACATTCTAGCGCTCTACAAAGCGCAGGTCCGGCCTCACATGGAGTATTCCTGTCATCTCTGGTCTGGCGCACCCCAGTATCAGCTCGAAACATTTGACCGCGTGCAACGCAGAGCAGCTCGATTTGTCGGGGACCTAGCGCTCTGTGAACGGCTGGATCACTTGGCGTTGCGTAGAGACGTCGCTTCATTGTGTGTCTTCTACCGCATTTATCACGGGGAGTGTTCCGAAGAGCTGTTCAACCTGATTCCTGCCGCCGAATTTCACCTTCGCACGACACGCCACAAGTTATGATATCATCCCCACCATCTGGATGTGTGGCGGTCCTCCACAGTGCGGTTTTCAAGGAGCTTTCTTCCTCGCACTACGAAGCTGTGAATAGCACAAGGAATAAATAATTTTAAGGATTTTTGCTTTGTTAGGCCAAAGAAGTATAACTTCTTGCGTGCATACATAAGTACACACACACTATTTTTTAGTAGCTTTAGTGCTTACGATGGATCAGATAATGTCATAGTTTTCGTATAAATATTCAAATTTTAGTACTAGTACATATGGCCACGCATTTTTGAGATACGGTGTTATTCTCTGGGAAAACAGCACAACTTAGCCCATAATCACTTTATACTACAAAAAAAGGGCATATGCATACTTGTCAATATAAATTACAGACTAACTTAACCCTACACTCCATATAACATATATCTTCGAAATATGCAAATCTGTGAAAAGAAATTTACACAACTATACAAAAAAAGAAAATAACCCGTCGATTTCTCGAAAAACCTCGAGTCCTTACGTAATATCTATAAAAATAAATAATAATCTGCCAGACAAAATTCGAAGCGTCGACAATGTAAATGAATTTAACAAAATATTCAAAAACCTTTTTATTAGAAATGTGCTACTATGCCATTAATGATTTTCTTAACGACTAAAATAAAAGTCAATAAAAATATCGGTCTACTACGGTCTGCTGTTCAGACCAAATTACGATACCCAAACTGGGTATCCATAATACTGCCTTGTACAATCACCAAATGATCAAATGATATATTTAAGGAATATATTTTTTGAATTGCAATAAATTTAAATTAAAATACGTAGTTTTCCAGTGATTTTTAATGACGCATTTATATTAAACTAACAATGAAATTTGCTTTCTCGTTTCAGCCTGTTTTTCTTAATCTCGGATAAAGGTAAAGTAAAATCGAAAAGCATTTTATTGACATAGTAAATAACTGCTATCAAATATTAATTTATTGATGACAAATAAAAAGATTCACTGAAAAGTATGAGTAATAATGTAGAACAAGTTTCGATGGAATAATGGGAAGTGGATAACAATATTTCAACTTGAGTTAAAACGATGAATATTAAAGACAGCAATGTCTTTGTTCGAATATTGTTGGATAGAGAAATCGTGGCCATTCATCGGAATATCTATCGTCAATAAGCTCCAGTTTCGTAATACCTTCGTATTCCAGATTTTCTAATCTTCAGCTCTAATGAATGAAACTTTATTCTGAAAGTAATTTTAACTTAACATTTTATGATTGTAATAACAAAAGAATATTTTTGATAAGCTCTCCTATGATGTTGTAAACTTAAGTTGTAATTGTATGAATAATAAAATATAAAAAAGGAAAACTAATAAATTCACTGTAATGATCGACTTGTAGTGAGAGAATAAAACTTACTTAACTTTTCTTGCGTAGTAATTAATATGTATGACTGAATATCATTTTACTGAAGTTGCAGTAGTCGGGGCACATAGTAAGACGGACAGCTGATGATCGTTGGGGCAGTAAAGTCCTCAAATAATGACCACGTACCGGAAGACGTAGTGTTGGTAGCAGGAACCAAAGAGGATGTAAATACTACGTAATAAGAGGCAGGACTGCCTAAGTAAAAATTTATATTTAGTTTAGTTTGAATCGTGCTGGCATTTGACATAAGTTTGAAATTACAGTATCGCGATTGGCCACGAATCCGGCTAAGTTTGAAAGCGAACAGTTGCTTAAAACGTAGTGGATTTCGGCAACCTCCGTTTTTTGCAAGATTTATAGCCGTCATCTATCAAACTTTCAATGACTGCAGGTTTCATACAATCAAGTCAATCGCTTTTTTCTTAGAGTTTCGCTAGCCTGGCAGAAACGATCGTCGTGGAGATCTTTGGGGTCATTGCACTTAAGACTATAGAAGGTCGGTGTCAATTTTAAGATTATTTTTCATTCGTGTTGTAATAAAGTAATCCATGTTTAAAATCACATTTTCCCAAAGAATTGGTAATTAATTTTTGTATCGGAATACCAATATTGAAAAACAATGGTGGAAAGAACAAATATCAAAATGTAATTTTGCAAATGCGCTATAAGGGTAGGACTTGCATAGGAATGTTTATCTTATTAAGTTTATGTACAAATACTGCGAGCTAAGACGTGGTTAGAACTAAAAGTGGATATTTGAGTAGTAAAGCCTTGAGGAGACGAGACTATTTAAGAAGAGAGGAAGGAAGGAACGTATCCATTATGTTTGGTTATAACTATCACTGGTTCATTAGATGGATAGCTGAAGGTTTCAGACACCTTTATGGAGCGTTTATATCATGGGTGCAGGTAAAGTTAATAATATATACGGGATTTCGAGTTATTACATAGATAATTTAGTGGGTTATCTATTCAACAGCATGAGTAATAATGTAGAATTTTGTAGAATGCATCTTGGCTTTATTGATGTTGATGGTATTTATATACTAATCGGTGATTTTTCGAGGCCAAACCTATCTAGGTCTATCTATTTATCTAAGTCTCCTATCTAGAAAAATACTTGTATCGAATTTTATTCCCGTCCTCGTCCAAGTATCTCTATCGTAAGAAGCTTCATCTGGTACGATTATTCGTTTGAACCTTTTTTTTAGAAAACTGCACACCCATCCTTCTGTTGTAGTTGTTTATAGATAGCTCGATCACTCTATCTCAATAATACACCGTTTTCTCATATTACTATAATAATAAGATTGTGAATGATAAATACGAGATAAGTAAGAACATCATAAGATCTGAGTAGTGGTATTGCTTATACTTTGCTTATATCTAATGCAGTGCGGTTGAACTATTTGACAGCGTTCAACGTAGAGCTACTGAATTATCCTTGAACCAGTTTTCTACTGATGAATGGATCCCTCGGGGCTGCGTAGGAATTGTGTGTGGATTACCTTAAAAAGTGGCTCGGTCAATGTTCCGAACTATTCAAAGGCACATTTGTTCATTTATTTTATCGTGACATGTTAAAATAGCAGTTTTTACAAAATGTTTCCAAAGAACACCCACTTGAAAACATTGTTTATGTCACTGCCAACTAATGAGTTCTAGTTTGTGTCTTGATGCAAAGCAGAATGGCTGAATAGACAACACGAGTGTTACAGTGGCACGGCACAGCGGTTATGGCATACAATATTTTTTTTGCGACGAAATAAATAAAAATATAATTAAATACGGGTAAAAATAAATAATTTCGCACTTATGGTGGGCAATGTCTAATGCGCATGCGCGATGTAAGCCATAAACATTTCACTCTTTTTTAATTCGGAGTTTACTGCTTTTTTCCTGTACAAACTCCAACGAAATAAAGTCATTTTATAAATTTTGTGGCCATTGCCATGAAACGAAATTAAAATGTTTTCATTCTAGTAGAGTTTCATTAAGAAACTACCTGTAGAAGTAGACAGTTTTGTATTGTATTTTTAGGGTATATATTAAGTAATTACTATATCGTACCATAATTTTTTTTTAAAATTGCATTCACCAACTGGGATTGGAGGTTCATTTTAATCCTTTCCTACATTTGGTGTTATAATAACCGATCTATGGAAAGTTTTACCAATACCTTTGTTGAACCCATCTATAGGATGAAGTATTTAAATCAGGTAATACTAGTGATCTCTCAAATTTTAGAGCTATTTCTGTATTGCCTGTTTTCAGAAAAAATTTTGAAAAACTTATTTTAAATCAAATAAGTTACACTTTAGCACTTTGCTGACGTGTAAACAGTTTGGATTTACGAAAGGTCACTCAACAACTGATGCGGGTGTTGAGCTTATTCATCATATCTATGATGCCTGGGAGGATTCAATGCTCTCGGTGTTTTTTGTGATCTATCAAAGGCATTCGATTGCGTTCAACACGAGACTTACCAGGAAATTACAACACTATGGCATCAGGAACCATGCGCTGAAACTTATTAGTTCTTATTTGGAAAATAGATTTCAGACTTTTGATTGGTACCAATGGAAAGCGCGCCCTTGGATCAACCATAAAAATGGGTGTCCCACAGGATTAAAATCTTGGTTCGTTTCTATTTTTAATCTATATAAATGATTTGCCATATGTTGTTAAGGGCAATTATGAAATTGTTTTCTTCGCTGATGACAAAGCCCTTTTATTTAAGATTAAAAGACGTGAATCAGTCTTGGATGATGTAAACAATGCTTTGTCCAAAATTGTTCATTGGTTCAATGCCAATAATTTGCTTACATAACATATAACAGTACCATGTCCAAACACGGTCCAAGTAGCCGTAGAACTAATTCTATGGTATAGTTTACGCAAATATATGGCGATGAAAACAATGGCTGGTGCAGGCAAAATCTGCTTTTGCAAAAAAGCTAATTATTTTAAACTATTTGATATATATTGTTACAATGATCACATTTTGTCCATATTTATTTATTGTGTGTGTGGGTTGGTGCACCTGCTTGTAACTCTTTTGATTTTTATGAATCAATTTTTTTTTAATATCACTAATAAAATTTTTTGAGTAAGAGACTCAAGGATGTTGAAACGAAACGAAAGTTTTAAATGGTGATTCTAAAGAGCTTCAGAAGTGGGAGAGTCACGCAGCCGTCTTTTGACGTCAGCACAATTGGGCCAGACTCGTCCGGGTTAATTACCACACTCGCACAGAATACCGGCGTGAAGTAGCGGCCTAGTGCCGCTATGTTTCGCATAGGTTAGTGTCGAGGACCGGAGGCCATTCCCCCCCATCCCCAACAAAGATTATGAAAGCGGTCCCTAAAGAGATAGTACCCCAGGTCGGTACCGGCTCTACCAGAGTCGGAGAATCCCTCCCCGAGCACTCTAGCTCGGGCTGCCCTTCGTATTCTGGGGAGGGCACAGTACCGCGCATGACCAAAGACAAACGAGGCATTAACACCACGGCAACCCGCTCCACACTCAACGTGGATTTTTGCAATATCAGGGGAATTCACTCCAACTTAAACGCCGTCCACCACCACCTTGAGACAGCGAAGCCGGCCTTGTGTTTCCTTACGGAGACGAAGATATCTCGACCTAGCGATACGTCATATTTAACGTACCCCGGGTACAAAATTGAGCACAATTTTTTGCCTCATGCCGGGGTATGTGTGTACGTTAGGGAGGATATCCTCTGTCGCCGTCTCGGCAATTTTGAGGGTAGGGACCTGTCCACTCTCTGGCTCCGCGTAGATTTAGAGGACCGCGTCCGCATCTATGCGTGTGTCTACAGGTCCCATAGTGGTAACGCAGAAACCGATCATCTCATGGGCTGCGTTCAAGCGGCAATTGACGACGTGCTTGCACAGATCCCCTCCGCTGAAATCGTAGTCTTGGGTGATTTCAACGGGCACAATGCCGAATGGCTTGGATCACGTACCACAGACTACGCAAGGCGATCTGTGCATAATTTTGCATTGGCGTACGATCTGTCCCAATTGGTTGAGTCGCCAACGCGGCTCCCGGATGTGGATAGCCACATGCCGTCCTTATTAGATCTTCTGCTGACTACACATCCCGATGGTTACCAGGTCATTGTCGACGTCCCTCTCGGAACGTCCGACCATTGCCTGGTCAGGAGTGTAGTGCCTATACGACGCCCACGTCGCAGACCACCAGCGACCCGCCGCGTTTGGTACTACAAGTCAGCAGATTGGGATAGGATGCGTTCCTTTTTTGCATCCTACCCTTGGAGCAGGGTTTGTTTCCCTTCGGATGATCCTAGTGCCAGCGCCGTTGCAGTAGCCGATGTGATACTACAGGGCATGGATATTTTTATACCAAGCTCTGTAGTACCGATCGGTGGCAGATCACAGCCCTGGTTCGATGCGTCAGTTAAAGCAGCATCTGACTGCAAAAAACAGGCGTATCGAACTTGGGTTGCGGCGCTGGGCACAAAGGATCCGAACTGCATAGTTCTAAAGAGGAAATACAACCGTGCTTCCAGATTTTTTAAGCGGCAAATCGCCCGTGCAAAGTCAAAACACGTCGTCAAAATCGGCGAGCAGCTTTCCAGTTACCCGACCGGAACACGCAAGTTCTGGTCGTTGTCGAAAGCTGCTCTCGGTAACTTCAGCCAGCCGTCCATGCCGCCGTTGCACATGAGGAGTGACACCCTGGCCCATACGGCAAAAGAGAAAGCCGATCTCCTGTGCGCTCTTTTCACTTCCAACTCGACTCTTGACGACAACGGAAAACA
>CATIXN010000025.1:2386293-2433451 GCA_949711725.1 Leptidea reali | reverse complement strand
TAAATAATGAAATCCTAAATCTACAGAAATCATTGGAAACAATGAATAACAGATACAATGTTACAAACAAACAAGTGAAGGATCAAGTACTGGTTTTAGATGAACTTCTTATAAACAAGGAGTCCGTGACAAGACACCACAAATGTGTTACCTACAACTTAGAGAAGAAATCTGAGCCTACTTGTGAGCCTTTTGCTAATCAGCAATTACCTTCACACAAATATAATCAAAACACAAGCTCATCTGATACTAAGTCTATCAGTTCCTTTAAACCAAATAATGTGAATAGCAAAATTGTAATGTTTAGTGATAACTTAGGTAAAGGTATGGGCCGGCTTATTTCAAGCGAGATGGGACAGGCAGTAACAAATTATTGTTTACCAGGACTAACCTTTTCACAGATTGTGCAAAGGCTATCTAAATTTAACTTCACCCCTGACACTACCTTAATGTTATTAATTGGAAACAGAGGAAATACAAACAGAACACAGCTAATCAAACAGTTTGAGTGTTTAGATTCTCTAAACATAAAGAATGTTGTTTTGTTTACTTTCCCCTACGGTCACAGATTGTCACAATCTGAAAATGATATCAGATATAAATTGAATTTATCACATGTTGATATGCAATAATAGAAATAAATTCCATTTGTTTGATATAAATAATTATATTAAATCTAATTTCTCTATAAGAAATATTATTCCAATATATTTAAAACAACGATTAGCTATATCGCTATCATTTTATTTTATACAATCAGCCAAAAACTTGGTGTATCACACTGCTTCTATTGAGCAGTCTAAATTTGACATTGATAATAAAAATAAAACTTTGGAAATTATTCCAAACAATTTAAATTAATTTATAAGACAAAAGGGAATACCTCTTGCAATGAACCATGTTATAGTATAGTATCAAACAAATCAAAATTTATTTGTTGTAATAATGTTGTTAATCTGGTACACCAAAATATTCAGGGTATTTTAAATAAGGAACTTGAAATTGAAATATACATGAATTGCAATAACATACATATACTCTGTATTACTGAACACTGGCTTAAATCACATCACATCATGTTTAACTTCACTAATCACCGAGTTGGTAGTTCATTTAGCCGAGTTAATTCAATACATGGTGGCTCATTAATATTAATTAATAAAAATATTAAATTCAAGGAACGAAAGGACATTGTGAGCCTCTCTGTGGAACTAGTGGCCGAGATAGCTTGTATACAATTAGATCAGTTCATTATTATAAGTGTGTATAGACCTCCATCAGCACCATATGAGGATTTTGAAAATGTGATGGATGCAGTCTTGTCTAGAGTTTGTAAGGGCAACAAAAGGATTCTGATTTGTGGAGATTTTAATATTAATCTATTAGAACATTCCTCCATGTGTACTAAGTTTAAAAGTCTGTTCATGTCATATAATCTCAGTAACTTGTTTATAGAGCCAACTAGAATAACACTGACCACAGCTACTTGTCTAGATAACATTTTTACAAATATAAAGCCTAACAGCAAAAGTATAATAAATCAACTAGAATCAGATCACTGTGGACAACTTATTAGTTTTGATTGGCCGACAAAGAAAACTATAACTAAAGACATCACTGTTGTATCAATTACACAGGGCCGTCTGAATTTATTTAAATCTTACCTATTTAATAAATTGCAAGTAATGCCTTTAGAGGAAAATAACCCCAATGTTCTATATAATAATTTTTTTAATTTATTTAATACTGAATTTAAAAAAATATTTACATCGAAGACCATTACAATTAATACTAATTTAGTGAATGGGCTACAACTGGAATTCATAAGAGTAGAATGAGGCTCTACAGCCTCTATGATGAAAAAACTTTCACTCTTTCTGGAATATGTAAAAAAATATTCAAAAACATTTAAACATGTTTGTCAAGCAGCAAAATCTTTATACTTAAGAAATAAAATAAGACATTCTAACGATAAAATCAAAACTACTTGGAAAATTATTAATAATGAAACTGGTAAAACAAAAGATCAAAACTCTGAGTTTAATCTAAATATTAATAATGTAATTGTAAAATCAAACTTAGATGTTGCTAGAGCTTTTGAAAATTTCTTTACCAATGTTCCCATATCTACCACTAAACATTTAAACTTATGTCCAACCAGGGCAATATCATTACTTTCTGCAAATGTTACTAAATGTTCAAATAATTTCCAATTTAAGTATGTTAATATCTCGGATATCATAAAGTCATTTAAAGAGATTAATGTTAAAAAGACAGCTGACCTCTGGGGTATATCTGTTAAAGTAATAGGCTCTCTGATTGATATAATAGCGCCTGATCTAGCCCTAATATTTAACAAATGTATAGACTGTGGCACATTTCCAGACCTCATGAAGCATAGCAAAATAATACCTTTATTCAAGTCGGGTTGCTCATCAGATCCCTCTAATTATAGGCCTATCTTAATTTTGCCTACCCTGAGTAAAATATTTGAAAAACTAATACTGTGTCAACTACGCGCTCATTTTAACATAAATAAAATTATACATGATAAACAATTTGGATTCACTCGGGGACGTTCAACTGTTGACGCAGGTGTTGCATTAATGGAACATATTTTTAGTGCTTGGGAGGATTCACAAGATTCTTTAGGAATCTTTTGCGACCTTTCCAAAGCGTTTGATTGCGTCCAACATGAAATTCTAATCAGGAAATTGCAACACTATGGCATAAGAGGAAGTGCATTAAATTTATTAATCTCATATTTGAATAACAGGATACAGTATGTTGAAGTTAATAGTGTAAGGTCTTCAGGCTCCGTGTTAGGAATGGGTGTCCCGCAGGGTTCAATTCTCGGACCATTTCTGTTTTTAGTTTATATCAATGACCTACCCTATCTTATAAAGAACACACATGATATAGTATTGTTTGCGGATGATACATCACTATTATTTAAAGTTAATCGACATGCAACTACTATTGAACATGTAAATAATGCTATTTCTAAGGTAGAACAATGGTTCAAAGTAAACAATCTTCTTTTGAATGGTAAGAAAACGAAATGCTTAAAATTCATATTACCAAATGTAAAAAAGATTAACACACATATTAAATTAAATGGAGAAATGTTGGATCTTGTAAATAAGACAGTGTTCTTGGGTATAACTCTAGATGAGAAGCTTCAGTGGGGTGACCATATATCTGCCTTAGCAAACAGATTAAGCTCTGCAGCATATGCGGTTAAGAAGATAAGAGAACTGACTGACATAGATACGGCCAGAATAGTATATTTTAGTTACTTCCACAGCATTATGAGCTATGGTATCCTTTTATGGGGTAATGCTGCTGAGATCGATACGATATTTGTGCTGCAGAAGAGAGCCGTTAGAGCCATTTATAACATGGGATCTAGAATTTCGTTAAAGAATAAGTTTAAAGAAATAGGTATTATGACAGTGGCCTCACAATACATTTACGAGAATTTGATGTTTGTACAAAAGAATAAAAATAAGTTCACAAAACTAAGTGACTTACATAGTATTAATACTAGAAATAGGGGTAGACTTGTCATGCCTGCCACAAGACTCCATAAAGTCAGTAATTCCTTTAGGTGTCAGTGTGTTCGCTTCTATAATAAACTCCCCGAACATATAGCAAATATGTCTATAAATAAATTCAAAGCCTACACAAAAAAGTAAATTAAGCAGCAAAGGCTATTACAATATCCAAGATTATTTAAATGATAAAGCAGCCTGGAATTGAATTGATCTACTTAAAGTGTGATTTTAATTGTTTGATGTTATTTATATTACTTATTTGATTTGTTTGATTTTAATTTTATCTGTTTGATATTATTTATTTATTATTATGAAATTTAGTGTATGACTGAACTTAAGCCATTGTAAATCAATGTTATGAGTTCAATAAACGTTTTGATTTTGATTTGATTTTGATTTCAACATGTCTCAAGGTGACGAGCGCAATTGTAGTACCGCTCAGAATTTTTGGGTTTTTCAATAATCCTCAGCGGCACTGCATTGTAATGAGTAGGGCGTATCAATTACCATTATCTGAACGCCTTGCGCGTCTCGTCCCTTATTTTCATAAAAAAATGAAGCACTCCGCCAGTGGGTTACAATTTAGTTTTTGTCTTTGTCATTTCATGACGGCAGTGCTATGAATTAAACTCGACAAAATATTCGATCCATAACTTTAATTATTTTCCCTGAAGCTTAAATCGACACGAAAGTTATCAAAGACTTTAATTTAAAGTTAATGTAGAAGCTCCAAATCATAGTTCTATGTATTCCTGTATCAGTGCATACAGACGTAGACGCGATCACCTATGTAACAATAATCGTGAAGATCGCCCATCGACTGCAGATACAGAAAGTAAAATTGAAACTGATAAAATAATACATGCCAACAATTTATACTATATTTGGTATTAGTATGAGCCAAATGCAAAAGATTTTGCATGCACACCTGAAGGTTCGTGAACATTTTACTCGATAGATACCGCAAGATTTAACCATGATGACGAGAAAAGACTACGTGCAGAGTGGTGCAATAAAATGATAACAAAAAATAACGGAGTATAGTCATTGGCTGTCATTGAATATTACCAAAAAGTGAAAGCGAAGAATGGGTACATTGCATTGAACCTCAAAAAAAAGCCTATTGATCTAATGGTCTTTCCTTTTGAAGTTTTGCCCACAAAAGTGTAAGAAAAACGAAGCATTCATAAAAAAGGGTGCTTCTTTTTTCGGTAAATCAGAAAATAACACTATAGGGCCCCTTAAAAACAAAGGACACTTACTGCAGATTGGTATGTACAATCAGATTTTGGCAAATAATACGAAAACGACCTCGCAGGAAAGCCGCCTTACATGAGAAGTAAGACAAAACTACAACTCGTCAAATTCTGCTAAGATTTTGATAATATTACTAATAATTAACAAGGAAACACATATTTACAAATACGAACTTTCCACTGATATTCTTAAACAGATTTATTATTTGTCAAAACAGTTTTCCTTGTAAGTAAAGCAACAGAAATATAAAAGTAACTGAGCCCGCAAGCCACAAGCGTCTCGTTACAAAAACAATTGAGAGAGAATTCCTGATGGCTTAGTTCGTTGATGCTTGCTTGCTTATTTCCTGTTCTTTTTTGTGATTTCGCTTGTAGAGCATTTGAATATATCAGAATATTCTATCATTTACATAGTTTTCGTAAAGAAGGAACCGTACGTATATTTAGACTGATGATGTTCTGTTCTGAAATTTCTTTTTAATGTAGAAATATCTTTAAGGGAGTTGAATACTTTCGGATGACAAAAACATTCAACGTCCCGTGACTCACATGCAAGTTTGATGTTATAAATATTAAATAAGCTGTATTTTTAAGGACTAACATTTCTTTAGGCATATTTTACACGCTTGGTATTGAGAAAACTAAACTCGTGTGAATGTCATGCTATAAACATAAAAGTGTATATTATATTAGCACAATAATTCTAGAAATGGTTAACTCGATTTTACTTGAATATCAACACATAATATATCAAGTTGAAGAAAACTACGATGTTCTTGGCGAAGATTCTACCAACAAGATACCACATTTCCCAAAATATTTTAGGGATCAAAGCCCACGACTTCTGTCGTTCCGTGCCAAGAAACTCATCAAATAAAATTTGTGTATTAATCCTAGAAGTAAGGGGTTATCACTTTAAAAACATGACAAATTGTTTAGATTTTCAATAGCGACATCTCAATTCTATATCCTAATATGCAAATATTGGGGTTGAGCAGGTTATCAACTGTAAAGTAGATCCTGTAGATGAAGCCACAACCTAAGAGTTGCACAAAAACACAAGATTCGTCACTCGAACGGATAGCTCAGTTGGGAGAGCACTGACACGGAACGCCAGAGGTCGTGGGTTCGAGCCCCGCATCGTTCATAAAATTTTGTTTTCAAATTTTATTTGTGTATACCAAATATTCCAATTTAAATTAGGAACTTGATCAGTGCGTTATTATTACTTATCACGAACTATTTATGACTGACACAAAATACTAATAAACTAAATGCGTAAAATTAATAAATTGATTTACAATTTATAAGTGATATTTAAACCAATCAAGATATTCTATTATGCCGTTTATATGAACGTTGAATCTTAGCCAACTCTGTATCACCTCGTTGAGGTAAACTAATTTGGCTCGGGATCAAATTGACAGCCAATATCGGAGAAAAAATCCTTATTAACTTGAGTGGCCGGTAACAAGAAAGTTAAGTAATATATTAATGAAGATGTTTGTGAACGAACAGATATTATTGTCTATTTTCTGATGGATTACTTTTTCGTAAACCATTAATGATTAAGGTAACTTTATAAAATCAACGATTGAAATAATTTGTTTTGAGTATATTGATTTATCTAGAATCAACGCAATTTTTACCAGTGGGAGGCTCCTTTGCACAGGCTGTCGGCTAGATTATGAGAACTACTGCGGCCCCTATTTAAGCCAGTAAGCGTTGTTGTGTTTTTGACGAGCGCAATTGTGGTGCCGCTCAGAATTTTTTGGGTTTTAAGAATCCTGACTAGTAATAAGTCATTGTAATGGGCAGGACATGTCAATTACCACCAGCTAAAGTTCCTTATTGTTATAAAAAAGTAAGATTTTTTTGTATTCTTCGTTCGCCATTATTCCGCATTCTACGTTGTCTCCTTTTTCCATGTAGATGAGTTGCAGTAGCCTGCTGGTATAAGTAGCTTGGGAAAACAGTTCTTCGCATTTCATATGAAAATTGAAGACAATTTTTCAAAGAATATTTACATTTAACACAAAAAATATTTTGAATTTTTATAATAATAGCAGGTATGATTTAAATTTTAGTAAAGGTAAGTAGTTGGTTATTTTTGTAAATGGTTAATCTATCTCTTTTGTAAATGGTTAATCTACTAATCCCTAGGTGAATGATCACCGTGAGTTATGCTCTCTTGTAAAACAGGAGGACTCACATGAAATTTTTAAGTAGAGGCTTACGCTTAATGACGCGGCAATACCGAAGAAGGATCTATAACTATCAATACGAGAAAGGTTGGATATATGGAAGATATATGATATTCGGTGTTCGAATAAAAGAAATACAAATTTTGTTTTTCGAATACCAAAACAAAGCTCTCCAAGCTCTCTCTGCATATACAAAAAAATTTAGTAATATGACTACAATCACTAAATATATAAAAAAACGTAAAATTATTCGTTATCTAGTATTCTTAACCTAGAACAAAACCGATAATAATGACAATAATATTAGAATTATACCAACATTACTAAATAATAACATTACATATAAATTGTTTTTTTTCCACCTCTACGGAAAGCTGTCCTTTAGTCCCTGGAACGAGCGATAAAAGTAGATGATTCTCTCCCGGCAAGACGACTTTTGTTCCTCCTACCAGGGATTAAAAGTGAGCTTTTCATCCAGGTGGGGAAAAATCGTATACGCACCATGTGATAAGTAGGACATTGCCACGCGCGGGTGAGAATGACCTACTTTTCTCCCTAGGTACGTAATATACTATAATATCTATAAAATAACATTTAAACCAATATTATTCAATATTGTGATTATTATGATGGGTACTCGCGATATATATTTTATATATTTGATGCCGATCCAATTGCATGAATCGTGGTCACGGCGGAACTGCGCTGGCGGCGAGAAACACTTGACACATTGACACTTGACACTAATAGTAAATCAATCTGTCCACTTGGCGCCTAGTGCGTTTTGGTCTTTGATACCCTATTTCATGACACACACTACTGACGACGTCCATACTTCCGGGTCTTTTTATTGCATTCGTACTGCAGGGAGAGACCACGGGATTCCACGTTTGAGCTAGCCTAAAACCATCCTCCCCACTTAAAATTATTAGGATGCTTTTTAATTTCTATAACTTCTCTAACAAGCCGTGGGATGTATTGGCGTTCAGCAGAAATCACGCGTGGGTTGTGCAGCTCGATCCAATGAGTACCCGTCATAATAATTACAAGTTTCAAGTTCCGCGGTGATAAAAGTTTAAAAACATACAATATTATTCAAGCTTAAAATCTCATATTTCTCATAGAGCTGTTAAATAATGTCATATTTTTATATTAATTAATACCGCATAAGTAAAACAGCCACTAAATCGTTGTCTTCCTCCGCACTCACTTTACTCTCATCAGAATCAACTGCAGGATTGTGAAAAAATCTTTGCAAGCCAACAGTCGGAGGTAAAGTTTTGAAATTTTTACAACAAACATGAAACCGTTGATTACATCCATACACTCCAATATCAAAAGTAAAGCTTGGACACTGTCGAATGTGAACGCAGACTCCTCCACGTGCCCAGCACGTTGCACGTCCCGTCCCTGGAGCGAGATTTAAGATGGTTCATTGAATAATTATTGAGCTTCGCTGGTAATACTTGTGCAGTAGATCTTACTGGCACAAGAACATTCAAGAGTAAATAAAAAAGCAAACAATTGCAAATGTGAGTCAGCCACCAACAATACTTATGAAAGAACAGAATGTCTTCTTTTGCTGTCAGAAGAACATGGATTGTCTAGAAAATGTAATTAAAAAGTACGATGAAATGTGACGCAGGGACATATTAGTGGGGGAGAATGTTTTTGTGGTGAAACCATAGTATATTGTGCAACTCTTGCGACAAGTTGTCGATTGCCCACGAAAGTGTGGTCATTCGCTTGAGTGGGTAATCCATAACGTCGCACGAGTTGCACATTCTATTTTGTATTTCAAATGCGACGATTTATCTGGATCCAGGGGCAACGCCCCTCAATTCGGTTTTGATATTTCGATTCTGTGTTTTTTTGTTATTATTTTATTTATTTTAGAAATTTTATCTAAATTTGCGTGTGCCAAGTAAACTTTTCGCATTCAAATAACACTTCATTTACGAAAAATACTACTTTTCCCGCATGAGTAATACAAAAATGTTTGTCAAATTTTAGATGATATACTATAATTAGTTATATAGTTGATCAATATTAGACAATATTAGGCTTAACTAGTCATATCATTAGATTGAGTGACTCTAATATTATTAATTGATTTATATTAGTTTTAATTTTCAAATGTGTATGAGAAACTAGAATTTTAATTTCGGGAAATCTACTCACCCAGTTCTGGTCGTCCATTTTTTCCAGGAATAAAAATATCCTGGTAACTATTGGGCAAAACCTGACTAGCATCAAAAGCGATAGTACTAATAAACATGAGCATATTCAGTTGAATAACAAATAAATTGTATTTTAGTATGATTCCTAGCATTTTCGTTCATTCAGGTATAATATCGCGGAAAAATGATTTTACGATAAAATCAAAGATTGATTTTACATAAAATGTTTTATTCTCATTTGTGATTGCAATAATTTTACGAACAGCCATTTCAATAGATTCGACCAGACTTCAGCACGATAGCAATTATAGCCCTTGTTTCGTTAGATTTCTTCCTTCTCTTGCGTTTTTCTTTCTTCTTTGAAACTGGCACGATTCTCTCTCCTCCAAAACCTGGCTGTGGAGGACTCCAAGGAAACGCTATATTACCAATGCCCTTATCTGTCATATCTCGCACCTCGAAATGGTTCCAAGCAAAACAGCAAACGTTAAATCTATTTTTACATCCGGGTACTTCGGTGAACTGTCTGAATCCAGGACAAAGTTTGTTATTGATACAGATCAATCAGACGATCATCAGATGATCCCTCGAGTGGCCAGCACGGCGTATGCATCATCGATCCTATTAAAAGTTTGGTTAGTCCATCTCGAAATTTTTCACTGTTTTGAACAACACATGGCTTTAAATATAAGTATTGTATAAATGGACATTTAAAAGAATAATTAAACATTATTAGTAAGTTATTGAAAAAAATCAATGTTTGTCAGAATGGGATAGAGAGAGATGAATTGGGAGTAAGGAGAAGAGATAGAATACAGATAAATAAGATAAAAGGGATGACTAAGTTCAAAAATTACAAACAGTATACTGAAATTTGAAATGGCGCTGAACAGGACACATGTTGAGAGAAAAGAAAGAAAAGTTTACAAAAATTATAACCGAATGGTACCTTAAGGAAAGCATACGAAGCAGGGGAAGACAGACATAGAGATGACAAGATGATTTTAAGAAAGCAGGCCCAGAACGGCTACGAATAGCAAAAGATAGAGACAAGTGGAAGGCCTTAGAGGAGGCCTTGGTCGAAAGACAAGCTGTTGCAAAGGGAGAACATTCGAATGCCAACGATAGCACCTAGTTAGTTTAAGTAAATGATATTTTGTTACCTCTATTAAACTTTATTAAAAGTTGTTTTGTTAATTAAGTTAAAAATAACAGCAATAAATGTTTTTTTTTTGTAAGTTATTGAGTGAGAAATTAGCTATAAATATTTTCTAAACTTGCTGGTGAAAATTACTACTATATATTTTCTTAGTAAAGTATTTCTACTTACGACGACTTTTGAGATTTGTTAATGCTTCACGATAAGCAAGGAACTCGGCCCGCAGGTCCTCATATTCCTCATCAGCAGACAGGTCTATGTTGGCGTCAACTTTTAATTCCTGTACAAGATGACCAACGCTCCCAGATTCCTCATCTCCATTTATCACAAATTTCATATTTAGGTATAAAAATATAACTAAAATAAAATTCGTTATCGCAGTGCATTCAATGTGCGGCTTTTCATTGGTTTATGAGTTAACTTCGGTATTTTATTGAAAATACATAAATTCTTGCGATAAAGTGATGCTGTGTGCCACGAAATTGTTTAATGCAAATGGTAATTCTTTTATACACTTGTATAAATATACATTCCTTGAAATAAACGCATATTTTTTTTTTATAAAAAGGTTGAAACTGGAACACTAAAGTAGGTTCGGTTTCTGTTGATTGGTTGGCAGTTGGTGACGAGAAAAAATAAATATTGATGAATCTCTAATAAGGCTTGGTAAGTACTACAACTGCACAAATTTTGCTGTGATGCAGTAATGTACAAGCATTATTGTGTTTCGATTTGAAGTGTGGTGCTGCTTGTGAAATTACTGGGCTAATAAGACCCTTTGTCTCAAAGTATGTCCTTTATGTCATTTTAATGTCACCTAAAAATTGCGTATTAATCATTATCAGTTTCCATCATGACAACGTCTTGTTCATCATGTCACTTTTGCTCATAAAAAAGGTGGTCTTAGTAAAATTTATAAGTTCTATAACATCACTCGCACTGAACAAGTCGACGTGCCTATTAAAAGTGAGAATGATTGAACAAAGCAGAATCGAAAACAGTGAACTCAGGGCACAGAAATGTAGTGATTATTCCGGCATAGTGCGAACAACAACAAAATAACATCACCGCAACAGATATCTTCTTCTTAACGTGCCGTCTCCTTGCGAAGGTTGGTAATCATTAGGGCAATTTCAACTTTCGGCACAGCTGTTCCCAAACCATTGGCGCAAGTTTTTAAGCCACGATATCCTTCTGCGGCCAGGCCTCCTCCTGCCTGCCACTTTCCCTTGCATGATTAGTTGAAGGAGTTCATATTTCGTTCCTTAATAGACGTAAGTATCTCTGTAGCCTTTCCCATTATCTCTAACACGATGCTATTCCGTACGCGCTCTGTCCAAGAAATTCTCAGCATACGTCTGTACACCTACATCTCGAACGCTTCCAGTTTTTTTGTCATAGCTTCTGTCAGCGTCCAAGCTTCTACGCCGTATAGGAGTACAGAAAAGACATAGCACCGCGCTATCCGTATACGAAGAGAGATGTTTAGGTTCCGGTCACAAAGTACTTTTTTCATTTTTGAATAGGCGTTGCGTGCTTGCTCTATTCTGCATCGTATTTCGAGGCTGTGATCTCCTGAGTCGTCAACCATTGTGCCTAGATATCTGAACTTGGCAACCCTTTCAAGACTTTGACCATTGAGGGATAAAGAAGTGGTAAGCTCAGGTGTTCGGCTTATTACCATGTACTTCGTCTTTTTGGTGTTGATGTTGATACCATACTCAGCACTGACGGAAGCTACGGAGTTGACTAGTCTTTGAAGGCCCGCAAGACTGTCCGCGATTAATATCGTGTCGTCTGCGTACCTAATATTGTTCAACATTTTGCCATTAATTGATATTCCGTCTGTGCTGTAATCAAGCGCTTCCTAAAATATGGCTTCAGCATAAAAATTAAAAAGTAAGGGTGACAAAATACAGCCTTGTCGTACGCCCCTTTCTATCTCGATGTATGATGAAAGTTTGCACGCTGTTTCCAATATAAGTTTCTGATGAATCGATCTGATGAGTCTTTAAAGTCCAAGCCAATTTTCTGGAGCACTTCCATCAATTTGACATGTTGAACTCGGTCAAAGGCCTTTTCATAGTCAATGAAGCAGACAAATAGATCTCTATTCATATCCCAGCATCTTTGTACCAACACCTGATAGCCAAAAAGTGCATCTCTTGTACCCAAACCGCTTCTAAAACCAAACTGGGTATATGATAGTAAGGACTCACATTTCGAGTAAATTCTGCTATGAAGTACTTTTAAGAAGAGCTTCAAAACGTGACTCATGAGTGAAATTGTGCGGTAATCACTGCATTTTTTGGGATTATTGATTTTTGGTAGGGTGATAATTGTCGATTTGAGCCAGTCAGAAGGAGTCATAGATAGCATTAAAGAGGTTAACGAGATAATCTAGATTACACTCTTCGATTTCTTTAATAATCTCGACTGGTATGTCATCGGGACTACAAGCTTTTCTTGTTTTTGCATTTCTTATGGCATGATAGACTTCACTTTTCGTAATGGCTGGTCCCGTGTCATCACAAACGAAATCTACAGGATCAGATCGAGTGTCATGAAACAGCTCAGTAACATATTGTTCCTATGTTACGAACATGTCATCGGTGGAAGATGCATCTTCAATGTCAATTATGCATAATTGACATATTTACTGTGAAGAGTTACTTGTCTGCGTACTTGATGTTTAGGAGATATAAGCTCTTTAATCTTCTTATGCATATTAAAACAGTCAAACTTCTTATCCAGTTTCTCTATCTCAGAACAAAAATCACCATACCATGTTTCTTTTGCCTGTCTTATTTTTTTCCGTATTAAAAGTTTTATTGTGTCATACTTTTCTTTGTTCATTTTATTTTCACGTCTTTTATCCATTAAATCCAATATTTCGTCAGTAATCCATTTCTTTTTTTTCGTTCGTGGCGTAGACGTCAAGATCTTTTCACTTGAGTCAAGTATTGTCGTCTTAAAACTATGCCACGATTGTTCCATATCCGAGAAACCAGGATTAACATTGTTTTGATTTAGCCTACACATGTCGTCATTGATGGCTAAATGAAGTTGTTTTTTGGATTCAGGGTTTTTTAATTTGTCAAGGTCTATTCTGGTGATTTTTGGTTGTTGTTGGATTTTCTTTAACTGAACCTTTATTACGGCCACAATAGGATTTTGGTCAAATCCAATATCGGCTCCGGGATATGTTTTAGCAGATTTTATGCTATTCCTATGTCTTCTGCTGAACAATATGAAATCTATTTGATTACGTACGATCTTCTCTGGACTATTGGCTGGTGAACGCCAAGTGTAAAGTCTTCTAGGTGGTAACTTAAAGAATGTATTAGTGATGACAACCTCATGCTCCTGGCAGAACTGCACCAACCTTTCTGCTCGATCGTTTCGAACCCCAAGCCCAAAAGTGCCAACAAAATCGGGTACTGGACCTTGTCCGATTTTGGAGTTAAAATCACCCGTAATTATTGTTGTATCATGTTTTTTAGTTATTTTGAGGGCTGTTTCTATGTCATCGTAAAATTCCTCATTCATATCGTCACTTTTGTCTGCAGTAGGTGCATAAACTTGGATTATGTTGATGTTAAACGGTTTAGCTTCAAGTTGTAATAACATTACCCGGTCCGAAATGGGAAGAAAATTCCTTACAGTAGATCTTAGAGCGTCTTTTATAATTACTGCAACACCATTTCTATGATGTTGATTATCATTGCTACCCGAATAGTAGACTGTAGCATTTTCTGAAGTTACTATACCATTCCCTTTACATCTTAATTCACTTATTCCAACGATATCAAGCTCTAATCTATTCATTTCCATTATAACATTTTCCAGTTTACCGTCTTCGTACAAGCTGCGGACATTCCAAGTTGCGATCTTTATGGCTAACCCGGAGATTCTTCGCACCCTCTGACCATTTAAGGTCTGCCGGGGACTAAGGGCCATTGTTTTATTTGTCTCAGCTATAATGATTTATCCTGGGAAATTAATAATGTGGTGGTTTTCCGTGGCCTTCCACATCGCTGTTTGCTGCTTTCTGAATCTGGGATTCATAGGACAACAATATAACTGGTGTCTGTACAGGCTTGTCCAGCTCCCACTCACTCAGTCTACCACCTACGCAGCTGCCCGCAGTTGGAGGAGATTAATGCTTATTTTCTGGCGGCATTGACTTGCCATGTCACAGGATTTTCATTGGGTCTTTGTAGTTTATCCATAGAATAACCTTTCCTAGGGGCTCTACACGCTACACCCTCTAATCCTGCCGGTGTATGGTTGGGACTGCCGAAGCAGCTAGCCATAATATCTTACAGCCGTTCCACTATCCGCCACCTGTGGACCCCGGTAGTAGCTCACACCTAAGCCCTACCCGCCCCCCTACCCTACCCTACAGATATAGACCTATATTATGTTGTCAATGACCTGCCTGATTGATGTTACCAAATAAAATTTGCAGCAGTGCTTTACAATGTTGAACAAAAATAACATTTCAATTATAAATAGAATCGGTAATAATATTAGGACTTCGCTAATTGATTAATACTCGTACTGTCAAAAGTAAATAATATGTAGTTAAAATGAAGTAGAAATAAAAAAAGAGCCAAAACTCCTAAAAATAAGACGAATGCTGCAGTTGCGGCTTTATACATATTTTGTGCATTGCATTTAAGTGCAAAATTTCCTAACAATAGAATTTTAAACTAATTTATATTCAAAAGAGTAGGTACCAAGAAAAAGAGACATTGTTTAAGAGACTATACAATCCTATTAAATGAAATGAAATTTTCTGCTTAATTATTCTTTCCAGTTTTGCAAAGTATAACAAATGTAACGAAACAAATAAGTATTAAACTAATGTAACAAAGAGCAGGAATATAAAATTGATGAAAGATGTGTTTATAATTGCTAAAATTACTCTAGTTATTACTGCGGACAAAGCTATTGAACACTCCCAATATCAAATTAAAATTCAGTACTGATATTTGATCAAACATTTACATAATGTAGCCAACATTGTCAATGAAAGCGCCGCAGTTCCCGTCACTGAATAATTAAACTCTTCGTAAAATCAATTGTTTCGTTGATTCCTCGTGTAAATCTGAATGTAGTAATGAATCATTTTACTGACAAAAGCAAATAGAAAAAACTTGCTAAAACTAAGGAAGTTACGTATTATTATTTTTTTTATATAGACGACCAGTGGGTGGTTCCTTTGCACATAATGCCGGCTAGATTATGAGTACCACAACGGCGCCTTTTTCTGCCGTGAAGCAGTAATGTGTAAACATAACTGTGTTTCGGTCTGAATTGCGCCGTAGCTACTGAAATTACTGGGCAAATGGGATATAGGCAATTTATGTCTCAAGGAGACGAGCGCAATTGTAGTCCCGCTCAGAATTTTCGAGGTTTTTCTAGAATTCTGAGCGAAATGCATTTTAATGGGCAGGGGGCATCAATTACCATCAGCTGAACGTCCTGCTCGTGTCGTCTCTTATTTTCAAAAGAACAATAAAAACTCATTCTTGAAATTTATTTGAATGTAGGCTACCTAGTTACATTAAAAGCGAATATGCGGAAACTTCATTTGAATATTATTTAAAAATGTAGGTTGAATATCATAAAAATGAGTTGCTGTAAATTAACGAAAATTAAGTTCATTTTAATTTGAATGCAAATTGAGTTGCATAAACGAAACGTTTTACCGTAATTAATGAAATTTTATACACTTATTTCAGCTTGAGATAGTTCATGGATAGCGGTGAAGCTTTTAAACAAAATGAAATACAGACACACGTTATATATATATATATATACAATTATAGAATTTTGCAACCACTCCTATATATTGCGAAAGAAGGGAAGTATATTATATATTACTAGCTGACCCAGCAAACGTTGTATTGCCGATATTAAAATCGCGATACAAAAGTAACTGTTGATCGTAGACGGGTTAAAATTTGAAGTTGTATGTATTTTTTAATGCTGAATTATAATCAAACAAATTTAAAAAAAAATTCGAAAAAAAAAAATTCGTGTGACCACTCTTAACATTTAAGGGGGTGAAAAATAGATGTTGTCCGATTTTCAGACCTACCCAATATGCACTCAAAATTTCATGAGAATCGGTCAAGCCGTTTCGGAGGAGTTCAAAGTTTAACACCATGACACGAGAAATTTTATATATTAGATTATAAGCTGCCATCCAACTATCCTGGAGTAGATTTCGTTACTATATGAGCTTCAAATCGTATTTTGTTTACAATTTTCTGTTGTTTTTTTGCCACGAACTCCTATTCAAATTCTTAGCTTAAAGTAGATATGTTTCTCCTTATAACCTGACCTATCTCCCAGTGACAATCATGTAAAATTCAGTTAAGCCGCTTTTAAAAAAAATGACAGACAGACAAACAAAAATTAAAAAAATTGATACATTCTCTCTAAATCTCACATCTTGGGGATTTTATTTATTTTCAAAAATTCGCTTTAAGAACCCTGAAGATGCACTAGGTCTGTATAAGAGATCTCTAAACAAGAGTTGTTCCACTGTTTCTTTCAGTGATTCCATCGAATGGGACGGAACATATTAGCTACTTAATGCTTCAAACAGTTTTTTTTTAAATTCCATGTGAACATGTTCATTTGATTTCATAGTTCAATTCGAAAACAACACATAAGTTTTAAAACCATGTTGAATTCACTTTTGTTGAAAAGAACAAAGTGCGATTTGGCACAATATCAAAATTGTTCAAGTGTGAAATTGATAAATATGAATGTTGAATGCAATTGTTGAAATTGGACTATATTTTTTAAGCAATCACAAGCAATACAGGTAAAAAAAATGAATGATTGATATTTAAAATTCAGTTAACCAGGGCGGAATGCGCTGAATAACATCACGTTTACACGTAAAGGGGAAGTCAAAGAATTTGGAATACCAAATACTCGTCGTATTCCTCAAATACCCTTAGCTGTTTTCCAATTTATTTACCTAATTCTTATTTTCACTTTAGCTGAACACGAAGCTGATAATAATTGATACGCCTTGCCCATTACAATGCTGTGCCGCTCAGGATTCTTGAATAACCCAAAAATTCTGAGCGGCACTACAAATGCGCTCGTCACCTTGAGACATAAGATGTTAAGTCTCATTTGCACAGTAATTTAACTTGCTACGGCAGACCGAATCACAGCAATGCTACCACATTACTGCTTCACGGCAGAAATAGACGCCGTGAGTGCCAGATGATTTTGAAAATGAACTTACCAGAATTGTTTCAATGTACAAAACGATATTAATAATAACTTTAAGCGTTACCTAAAAATTTAAATCTACCAAACTTTTTATGTACAAGCGTAAAAAAGATTACTGCTGTTCGACCAGCAGCGAACACAATACTTCACAATACTTTTAGAAGTGGGAGAGTCACGCTGCCGTCTTATGACGTCAGCACAATCGGGCCAGACTCGTCCGGGTTAATTACCACACTCGCAAAGAATACCGGCGTGAAGTAGCGGCCTAGTGCCGCTATGTTTCACATAGGTTAGTGTCGAGGACCGGAGGCCATCCCTCCCCCCCCCCAACAAAATATGAGAGCGTTCCGTAAAAAGGTATTACCCCAGGAGGGTACCGGCTCCCTCCCTGAGCACTCTCGCTCGGGCTGCCCTTCGTATTCTGGGGAGGGCACAGAACCGCGTATGACCAAGGACAAACGAGGCAGTAACACCACGGCACCCCGCTCCACGCTCAACGTGGACTTTTGCAATATCAGGGGAATTCACTCCAATTCAAACGCCGTCCACCACCATCTTGAGACGGCGCAGTTTTTCCGGCCTTGTGTTTCCTCACGGAGACGCAGATATCTCGACCTAGCGATACGTCATATTTAACGAACCCCGGGTACAAAATTGAGCACAACTTTTTGCCTCATGCCGGGGTATGTGTGTACGTTAGGGAGGATATCTGCTGTCGCCGTCTCGGCAATTTTGAGGGTAGGGACCTGTCTACTCTCTGGCTCCGCGTAGATTTAGACGACCGCGTCCGTATCTATGCGTGTGTCTACAGGTCCCATAATGGTAACGCAGAAACTGATCATCTCATGGGCTGCGTTCAAGTGGTAATTGCCGACGTGCTTGCACAGATCCCCTCCGCTGAAATCGTAGTCTTGGGTGATTTCAAAGGGCACAATGCCGAATTGCTTGGATCACGTACCACAGGCTACGCAGGGCGATCTGTGCATAATTTTGCATTGGCGTATGGTCTGTCCCAATTGGTTGAGTCGCCAACGCGGCTCCCGGATGTGGATAGCCACATGCCATCCTTATTGGATCTTCTGCTGACTACACATCCCGATGGTTACCAGGTCTTTGTCGACGCCCCTCTCGGAACGTCCGACCATTGCCTGGGCAGGAGTGTAGTGCCTATCCGACGCAAACGTCGCAGACCACCAGCGACCCGCCGCGTTTGGCACTACAAGTCAGCAGACTGGGATAGGATGCGTTCCTATTTTGCATCCTACCCTTGGGGCAAGGTTTGTTTCCCTTCGGATGATCCTAGTGCCTGCGCCATTGAAGTAGCTGATGTGATACTGCAGGGCATGGATATTTTTATACCAAGCTCTGTAGTACCGATCGGTGGCAGATCACAGCCCTGGTTCGATGCGTCAGTTAAAGCAGCATCTGACTGCAAAAAACAGGCGTATCGAACTTGTGTTGTGGCGCTGGGCTCAAAGGATCTGAACTGCAAAGTTCTTAAGAGGAAATATAACCGTGCCTCCAGATTTTTTAAGCAGCACATCGCCCGTGCGAAGTCTAAGCACGTCGTCAAAATCGGCGAGCAGCTTTCCAGTTACCCGACCGGAACACGCAAGTTCTGGTCGTTGTCGAAAGCTGCTCTTGGTAACTTGAACGGCCGTCCATGCCGCCGTTGCACATGAGGAATGACACCCTGGCCCATACGGCAAAAGAGAAAGCCGAGCTCCTGTGCGCTCTTTTCGCCTCCAACTCGACTCTTGACGACAACGGAAAAACACAGCCGACCATCCCGCGGTGTCAGAGCTCTATGCCTGAAGTACAGTTCGGACAGAAAACTGTTAGGCGAGCTCTGTTTTCGTTGGACGTCAGGAAGTCGAGCGGGCCGGATGGCATTTCTCCAATCGTGCTTAGAACGTGTGCCTCTGAGTTGACGCCGGTGCTAACGCGTTTATTCCGGCACTCTTATTCCAAAGGCGTAGTCCCTGACTCATGGAAGACAGCCCTTGTCCATCCGATCCAAAAAAAAGGAGAGACAGTTCGGATCCGGCGAACTACAGGCCTATTGCTATTACCTCCCTGCTCTCCAAAATCATGGAGATCATAATTAGCCGCCAGCTTTTAGTATACCTAGAGGGTCACCAGTTGATCAACGACCGACAGTACGGCTTTCGCCATGGACGGTCGGCAGCTGGTGATCTTCAGGTATACCTAACAGATAGATGGGCGGCGGCTATTGAAAGCATGGGGGAAGGCCTGGCAGTTAGCCTGGATATAGCGAAGGCCTTTGATCGTGTATGGCACAAGGCGCTCCTCTCAAAACTTCCATCATTTGGGCTTCCCGAGAGCTTGTGCAAGTGGACCTCCAGCTTCCTCACTGGGCGTAGCATACAGGTCGTTTTCGACGGATATTGCTCGAACCCGAAGCCCGTGAATGCTGGAGTGCCCCAAGGCTGTGTGCTATCTCCTACGCTGTTTCTTCTGCATATCAATGATATGTTGGACACCTCCAACATGCATTGCTATGCAGATGACAGCACTGGTGATGCCGTATACACGGGCCATGCAGGTCTCTCTCGGGAAATCGTCGACCAGTGCCGGGAGAAACTTGTGTCTTCTATCGAGTCCTCTCTCGAGAAGGTTGTGGAATGGGGTTAATTGAACCTTGTCCAATTTAACCCCCAGAAGACTCAAGTTTGCGCGTTTACCACTATAAAAACCCCATTTGTCGTATCACCGCTCTTCGAGAACACTTCTCTTAAAGCCGCGCCTAGTATTGGAATACTGGGTCTCGAAATCTCGAGCGATTGCCAATTCCGTGGCCATCTGGAGGGCAAAGCCAAATTGGCTTCGAAGAAGCTGGGCGTCATCAATAGAGCACGGCAATACTTCAAGCCGGCCCACATTCTAGCGCTCTACAAAGCGCAGGTCCAGCTTCACATGGAGTATTGCTGTCATCTCTGGTCTGGTGCACCCCAGTATCTGCTCGATCCATTTGACCGCGTGCAACGTAGAGCAGCTCGAATTGTCGGGGACTCAGTGCTCTGTGAACGGCTGGATCACTTGGTGTTGCGTAGAGACGTCGCTTCATTGTGTGTCTTCTACCGTATTTATCACGGGGAGTGTTCCGAAGAGCTGTTTAACCTGATTCCTGCCGCCGAATTTCACCTTCGCACGGCACGCCACAAGTTAGGATATCATCCCCACCATCTGGATGTGTGGCGGTCCTCCACAGTGCGGTTTTCAAGAAGCTTTCTCCCTCGAACTACAAAGCTGTGGAATGAGCTTCCTTGTGCGGTGTTTCCGGGACGATACGACATGGGTCCCTTCAAAAAAAGCGCTTACACCTTCCTTAAAGGCCGGCAACGCTCTTGGGATTCCTCTGGTGTTGCAAGAGAATGTGGGCGGCAGTGATCACTTAACACCAGGTGACCCGTACGCTCGTTTGTCCTCCTTTTCCATAAAAAAATTGTGATACTAGATCTCATTAGGATTAAATAAATAACCATCCTCTATGAAATATTAATAATAATAAAAGTTTTATTATTATAAGTTATAATAAAACAAAAATATCAATACCATTTAGACTCAGCTGTTACGGTATTTAAGCGATTGAAAAGCTTTAAAACATTGTCTAATAATAATTTATCATCGTAACAATCGGCTGTCAACATTGACTCTGCACAATTAAGAACATTGGATACTGCAGAAGTGTGGAAAGGACCATAAATCATCCAACTATGTTATAATTACAAAAGTGTCGGCTTGATATGTTTTCAGCAAGATCGAACTAGAAACTTATTGTCATTCCTTATTCATCATAACATCTTAACAATTGAAACTTATTTGCATAGAATAAGTTTGAAGCCTCACGCATGTAATGGTGATTCTATATTCTAAAAACTCATTTCATAAATTTGTAAGGAGTACTCAAAAACACGTTTTTCTTGGAAGAAGTCTTATGCAGTTTTTGCACACTATTTCTCGTTCAACGCTATCGCATTTTCTTGCTTGTTGTCATCAGGCAGAATGCGTTGGATAAACCAACACTATTTTTGACCATGTACATGTTGACAAGCGAAATTTTGATGTTCAATCAATAACACTGAGCAGTACTGTATTATTTTTAGCAGGGCGTATCACCTACCAACAAGTGAACATCTTCCTAATATCATCACTTTGTTCATACTCATTAATAATATTTAGACTACCTACCTCAGAATGATTACCAAAGATTTAAATGAATGAAGGATGAAAGTACTGGATGCAGGTTTATAAGAGTGTTATCTGATTTACAAATACATGTTTCCATTCATTCCCGAGGAAGCACTTTTTACCAATTTTGTGCTCCATCTCTTTCTCTTTTCACCTGAAGCTTTCACGCTTTCATCTCTTTCACTGTTTCGGGTCAACCATTTTGAATTAATAGTGGTTAACCCAATTAACCCTGGACATACTCTGAGCAGAGCTGAGTTTGCTTAGGTGTAATTAAATCACGTCAGCGTTATAATTCGAGCAATACGTTACGACATTTCCGGTTGCTTATACATCTGTTTTTCTTTTTAATTTACAATTTAGTTAGGATATATTATCAAAGTTTGCTGTTTAGAGGGAGTTGTTTTGGGAGATATTTCATACATACGTACACGTATACACGTCTATAAAAACAGGTTCTTAAAGGCAATGTTTTTAATGTGTTGTTGCGAGTATTATCGGTATTGTCTTCAATAATATAGTTATAGTTTATTTTTCATAGAATAATATGCTTTTTAATATATTATAAACGCAGTGGCTATTTGTACGGGTACTGGACGAATAAATTATATTGGACCAAATCTCTATCACTATGATTTATAAAAATTGGTTAGGTTAGGTTATGTTAGAACAGTTAAAACAACGCACGAGCCGAGCGTAGCGAGCCGCGGGAGCGGCCGGCGAGTGCCAGAAAACAATTCTAGGCGTTTCCCTTTCTTTCCTCCCCATAAAAATGTCCAACTATAAAAAATGTCATAATTTGTGGTTAGGTTATAATGCTTTTTTCTCTGGATTGCATCTGGATGCATTACCTTGTAAAAGAGTGGTAGCATTATAATCGTGGACTAAAGCTCTATCAATAAAAATATTTATTACCTCATATTTCGTTCTACGGGATACTAAGTTTTAACCCAAATTTCATTCAATGATGGTTTTTTTCTCTCTAATCCGATAATCGGACGACTAATTAAATTCATTCGTCCAGTTGCCGGACGAATAACAACAGCCTAATAATAAATTGCTTGTCCAGTACACGTATTAATAATTATAAATTGTTCGTACAGTACCCGTATTCATTGACTCAGCTTATTATAAATGACAGCTGTTAAGAGTTGGTGAGATTTGAGACTGGGTATAGTTGAATGATAATGTATTTCGAAGACGCATTGCATTTAAGCCAAGTATCCAATTTATGTAGATTAATTTATTGATTTTCTGTGCCGCTTGGTGTCGAGTTACTTGGCCCGTGGTGCCCAGAGGCGCGGAGAATGTTCAAAGTACTATCTTCGTGCCTCAATAAGGCTACTGGAAACCCAAGCGCTGGCAGCTATTTCGGTTAACGGGTCAGCCTTGCTATCCAACGCGGAAATGCTGCCAGTATTCTTGGTACGCTTCCCCGTAATGATACTTTATATTTTATGCAATCATAGTATTGTAAATTTATATATATTATGTATAAAATGTATTTTGTTTGAATAAGTTATTAATTTTAATAATAAAAATTAAACTGACATATATAACGACGGTTTTTTGTAGAATTATTGAAATTTTCGCGACAACTTTATTTCATTTACACAAATAGAGAAATGTGTTATTAATTATATCATTTATGTCCGGATATACTTAATAATATAATGCTATACAATATATATTTACCGTCGATGTCGGTAAGAACCTATACCTAGGTAATATAGTCCTCAAAATGAGAATACTAATAAAATATGTACCTACTATATAGCGAGAATATTATGATCCCATTGGAGCTATAACAAGTTGAATACTTACAACTAAGTATGTCACCTTTATCATGATAATGTGTGGTAATTAAGACTTTAATTAGTTCTACTTTGTCTTTATGTTGTATGAAAAGATATTTTGTTCGTATTATGTTCAAGTTTCAGTAGATGGAGGAAATTGGTTTTTGTCGTTGACATCAAAAGTGATTCGTTTTAAATTAACATACAGAAGTTGTGTTTTATGTCATTTAACTTTAGGTACTCATAAAATATATATCATATACATATACAAGTAATACTGAGACTTGTTTTTTTTCCGCCTCGATGAAAAGCTCACTTTTAGTCCCTGGTACGAGGGAGAAAAGTTTCCCCCGGCAAGAATACTTTTCTCGACTTTTTTGAAAAAAAAATCGTTTATGCACCACGTGAGATAAGTAGGACATTGCCACCCGCGATTATCACTGTCAATATTTGACGGGTGAGAATCACCTACTTTTCTCCCTAGGTGCGTAATATACTATTATTTATCATAAAACATAATAGGAGTATTGTAAAGACTATAATTTATTTCGTGAAATAAAATTGCTTTTAGTGAGTTTAACTTATTTTAGTCACTTAATGAGGAGGAAACATAAGAGCCTCGAAAAGCTGATCGTAGTTGTAAACAACAAACGAGCCGGCGTCCCCTGCCAGATGGAGCAATCATGTGAAAGGTACACTCGACTTTTTTTTTATGGAATAGCAGGACAAACGAACGTACGGGTCACCTGTGGTTAATTGATCACCGCCGCCCACAATCTCTTGCAACACCAGAGGAATCACATGAGCGTTGCTGGCCTTTAAGGAAGGTGTACGCGCTTTTTTTGAAGGTAACCATGTCGAATCGTCCCGGAAACACCGCACAAGGAAGCTGATTCCACAGCTTTGTAGTACGTGGAAGAAAGCTCCTTGAAAACCGCACTGTGGAGGACCGCCACACATCCAGATGGTGGGGATGATATCCTAACTTGTAGCATGTCATTCGAAGGTGGAATTCGGCGGCAGGAATCAGGTTAAACAGCAAGCGACTAAGCTCTGCTTGGATGTGAGAGAGGCAATGGACAGGCACCGGCAGATCCAGATTCATCACCATAATACAAGTGAAATACGAGTATGTGACATACCCATTTATACCTCCCTTCTTGAAATATATATGATTGGTGTTCAAGTTTTTTTATGTAAGTTATAATGTTCACACGTCATGATGCTCACACGTCATGATGCTCACTCGATGATAGGTGATCTCCGATCATACAATTATGATATACTTTCAATCAAAACGATGAAGGTTTTATGTCTAGTGATTAAGGTTAATTACTTAAGGTTATACTTAATTGTATTTCTCATTATTATAACACTAGAAAAATAAGGGATTGCATGTAACTAATTCTACATAAAAATGTACCTTACGAAGCCTTAGGGGTACATTCTTTTATTATAAAGTCTAAGCCACAGTTCAGGCATTATCTATAAATAAATTTAAATGTTTTATTAAAAAATGGCTCCGTCGTAAATCCCACTACTCCACAGCTGAATATCTAAGTGATCGGACAGCCTGGGACTAGATTATTATTTTATAGCAATAGCAATGACAGTACAATTTCATATATTTTATTAAAAAGAGCTCTTTCAGAGCTCCATTTGTTTCCAAAGTGGTGGTAGTATCAATATATTAGAAATGACATCTAAAAAATTTAAAGGAATCAAATTTGAGAAAAATAAATGCCTTTTTATCCCCTTTAAACCAAAACCGTACAGCTTTGTAAATTGATAACACAACTTGAAATGACTGAATTTAAACACCATCGTAAACTAATTTAACGACAAATAAATATAGTAATAACTGATAATAATTTATAAAATCTTTATTATAATGAGAAACCATCTCAATCTGACATTCCAGAAGGAATACCATTAAAATCAATAACCTCACAGAGAAACTTGGACGCCCAACGGCATCTGTACTCGTAGCATTCGCATCACGAAACTGATCAGTTTTAGTGAGAGAGAATATTGACAGATTAACTTTTCCTACAGTTTGATTAATATTTGAGCGACGGGTTCGTAAATAATAAAACAGGGGCAATTTTTTTTTATAATAGTCGTTTAAGTCCGAGAAAGGGTTTTATGTAAAGGAAAATGAGATAATATATCATCCAAGAAACGAATAAACGGACTTTCCTTTTTCTTATACAATCTATTCCTCGCTATGATTTCAGTTAAACAACACATCTATCAATCAATGCAGGGTTCAAATTCAAATATTTTTATTCGAAAAAGAATATGATATCACCTATTGAAAGTCAAAAACTAACACCTATTCGAAAAAAGTATGCCTCAGACCTGAGAAGAACGAGCGCAAGAAAATATGGTGACAATGTATCAGCGTACAATAAAACTAATTATTGAATAGCCATTAGAAAAGTCATTTATGTTATAGTAAACTTTACCACACAAACGTTTTTATCAATTTTTTGAATTTCGAAATACATTTCGTACCTACGTAGATGAACAAAAGCTATAAGTGTAAAAAGTATGTTAGTAGTACGAATCAACTAATCAAACAGTTCTCCTTTCATCCACAGGAGTTCCTCGTTCATCCAAAGGAGTGTTATTATTAAAACGGATGATATAATGTTGCACTTAATTTCATTACAACACTCGTTTGGATGGTGTAATGTTTATTATGTCATTGGGTGTTTTAATGTTGGCTAACTGTTTTAGCATCTTTAATAGAGGATTTAAAGCATGGGTGTAAAAAAAAATTAAAATAGTTCACATAAATTTTCATGATGAAGGGAAAAGCAACTGTTTAATTTCTACAAACAATATCAGGAGGCAAACCAAGTTAACGTTGTATCTGGCACGGTCATTACTTTTTAATTAGCACTGGAGTGCGGACGTTGTTACAACAAAAATGTTTTTAATTTGCCAATCTACGTTCAGAGATGTGAATGCGGTTTCACCAGATCTCTAAAATACACAACATTTACATATTTTTATTATAAACTAAAATAAACATAAAAAGGGTAACACCTACACTGATCTTTTAAAATTTTATAAAGCGTCGTCACTGTCTGATCGCAGGGACTTAATTGATCTCTCTTTCCTAAAAAATGTTATAGATGGAGGGGTTGATTGCCCAAATCTGTTGAGTAGGGTTCAATTGGCGGTACCAAAGCGTAATGCTAGGTCACATGTTCTCAAAAAACTAACGTTCAGGCCTAGATTAACTAGATCGAACCTAGGCAGATCCGCCCCTTTGTATAGAATAGTTGTCACCTACAACAACTTGGTTAAAAGAGCTAGTATATATATTTTTCATCACTCTGCCCCATGTTTCAAAAAAGAAATCAAAAAAATTATGAAAGTACTGCAAGATGGTTAGTCATTGTTCGTAGTTATTGTTTTATTCTTTAGTTTTTTCTTGGTTATTAAGTAAGAACATAGTTATTTTATTGTTTTATCAGCCTTTTGCTTGTGGCTTTAATTTGTAAAAATTTTATCAAAAATTGTTTTCAAAAGTTTTAGTTTAACAAAGGATGTATATAATACTATTAAGCATGTCGAGTTAGCCTGTAAGTGGAGTATACAACATTATAAAAGAATTTTTAAATATATCTATAGATTAAGATAGTTGTATGCACGTTGGCTTCCTAATAAATAAATAAATAAATAAATAAACGTAATCTAAATACACTGTGCGGGATAATAGATATAATCTTAAGCTGTAGTGTGTATAATACTATAGAATAAAGCTTTAACTCTAAGCTTCTTTTGTGAATGTTTATTTCTCCTAAAAGAAAATGTTTGTAAAGGATTCAGTGGTGATTCATCAACATACATTAAATAGTTACTAGGTTTGACATGTTGTAATATTTCGTTTATAAAAAAAACTATGAATAAAATAGGGCTAAGTTAAGATCCTTGAGCAACGCTGGATGTTTCGATGTAACAACGGATTTTTTATGTGACATATTAATAAAATAATATAAAGAAATCAAAAACTTTTAAAAGATTAGGCAATATTCATACTATATAATATGAATTGTCCCTGAGATGTCCTCTAGGACAGACTGTAAACTTTTGCTGAGTACGTTTTCATTCAACAACGTTACTGGACCCAAGAAACCTCGAAGGAATTAAGGTTACATAGTCTCAAGATAACAAGTGCGACGTTTGAACAAAGTTAATTGGATTCCAACACAAACGAACTATTTTTACAGCAATAACAAAATTGCAGTTAATTTTTTATTTACTAATACTGTTTTTTTATGGAACAGGAGAATAAACGAGCGTACGGGTGACGCGGTATTAATGATCACCGCCACCCACATTCTCCTGCAACACCAGAGGAATCACAGGAGCGTTGCTGGCCATTAAGGAAGGAATTCGCGCTTCTGAAAGTACCTATCTCATATCATCCCGGAAACACCCCACCAGGAAGCTCATTCCACAGTTGCTTTGTAGTACGTGGAAGAAAGCTCCTTGAAAATCGCACTGTGGAGGACCGCCACACATCAGATGGTGGGGATGATAGCCTAATTCGTGGCGTGTCGTGCGGCGTATAAATGTGGTGGAACACAAACAATGAAGCAATGTCTCTACGCAACGCCAAGTGCTCCAGCCGTTCGTAGAGCACTGGGTCCCCGACAATTCAAGCAGCTCTGCGTTGCACGTGGTCTAATGTATCGAGCTGATACTGGAGTGCGACAGATCAGAAATGTTTTTAGTTTTATAAATATTTAATGAAAATTCCAACTCGCACTTGACCACTTTTTATTTAATTAACTCTGCAAGAACAAGAAAAATCCATTTAATTCACTTATTCTTTCATATGCTTATTCAATAATTTGCAGATCTTTTGGTAATGTCTTCATTCATCTCAACTTATAGCGTATGAATATGCAGAAAAACACTAAGGTAAAAAAAGCTTTCAAAGGGCTTTACGAAGCAAAGCTGTTAAGCTTAAAAGAATTAACAAAACCCCAAAAATAATTTCTATTACTGAAGATATTTTCTTGAAATAGCGAAAAACCGCAAACCATAATATGAAAATAAGACTCTTTACTGTTTTTTTAAAGAGGAAAATAAAGCAATATAGACTATATTTTCAATTTACATGTGCGGAATTCGTTTAAATCGCGCTCTCTCAGAAACTCTTCAACTTTTTGAGATAAAAATAATACTTTGTACTTTGACTTTATTTGTAACTTACACACAAAATATAACTTTTTTCTGCAACTTCTTCCTCGAGGAACAAATTTTGTTTACTATGTTTTTCGATTGCCGGTCTCAGGAGTCTCAAGTATATTCTAAGAGACTCAAAAAGTAATCTGAGATCAAGTGTATTTTGTCACTTTCCTCACAACTGTGTATAAAAGAGATGAAATGACCATGGATTACGTATTTTTTTTTATGGAACAGGAGGACAAAAAGCGTACGGGTCACCTGTTGCTAAGTGATCACCGCCGCCCACAATCTCTTGCAACACCAGAGGAACCACAGGAGCGTTGCCGGCCTTTAAGGAAGGTGTACGCGCTTTTTTTGAAGGTCCCCAGACCCATGTCGTATCGTCCCGGAAACACCGCACAAGGAAGTTCATTCCACAGCTTTGTATTACGTGTAAGAAAGCTCTTAGAAAAACGCACTATGGCGTATTGCAACGCCTTTTGTAACACAGACCGAAATTAACAGAAGAAGGTAACCCAATAATAAAAATAATTAAATCTAAATATACCTTTTGAAATTATCTTACAGACTGATTCTAAAAGTACATTGACAGAATTCTTAACAGTTACTTTCGTTTTCATAACTTATGTATTAGTGAGAATTAAGATCTGAAAATTAGAATATAATCACGAAACGAAACTAGTATCTACAAATGAAGATGTATATTTTCACATCGCTACAATATTTACTATTACGTAACCCAAGAACCACTTCATTTTATTGCCAAAGCTTCAAGTGTGATGAGATTCAATGAAATACGACACTATTCAGGCATGATATGAAGAATATATCTCACGGTTCTCGGAAACTGTGACACTTAGAAGGCGGGAACTTGGACAGTATATTATGGTAGGGGGGCGCCAATCTTTGTATGTACACCCTCAACCCCTTGTAATCCACCCACAATGTTGGAAGATCTCGGGCTGGAATGGACATTGCAAACGGATGCCCCGTTTGTGTTCCACGAAAATATCTTTCCTGTTTTTTGTTACAATTAATACCTTTGATATTATTGTTTGTTGAAAAAAAAACGAACCTATTAATGTTAGAGTGCATAGACAACATTATACTCAGTTTACATCTTTAGTTTAATAAATTTACGGTTTTTTTCATTTATCTTGATTAATGAGTTATTTGACAGAGCGAAGTTTTAATTTTAGTTATATTTTCTTAGCAGTGGGAGGCTCCTTTGCACAGGTTGTCGGCTATATTATGGGTACCACAACGGCGTTTTCTGCCGTGAAGCTGTGTAAACATTACTGTATTTCGGTCTGAAGGGCGCCGTAGCTATTGAAATTAGTGCGCAAATGAGATGTCAAAGAATGTCTCAATGTGACGAGCGCAATTGTAGTGTCGCTCAGAATTTTTAGGCTTTTCAAGAATCCTGAGCGGCACTGCGTTGTAATGGGCAGGGCGTATCAATTACCATCAGCTGAACATCCTGCTTGTCTCGTCCCGTATTTTCATTAAAAAAAGCACTTTACGTACTGTCTGTTGTATTATGGCACTGTCGCAGAATTACCCGTATTAGTAAAACAATCCTTCAACGTTCATACTCGGAATGAATGAAATAATAAGTAAAAACCAGTTCAACTATTAAGTTATATTTAGAACCGATTGCAAGCCGTGCCTAAGGCGTACTACGATTTCTGCACTCGTCATATAGATGTCCGACTTAAAGGTGACGATTTCCCTACATGGCTAGAAAACCTACAAACCGTACACAGACAGGGAGATTTAATTAAAATTTAAAATTAAATGATTTTTGGTATCAATACCATGTAAACTATACTTATATATTTTGTATTATGCTGGAGTTTTAACGTTACAAACATATTGTATTTGATTGTTATTTATTAGTTATTATTAAATTACCATAGAAATAAACATATTCGTAGAATTAATACTTTTGTAAAAGTATAAAAATGCAATATAATATATATGCTGGAAAATCTTCAAACCGTAACTTCAAACGATAATTATTTTAAATATTATAGTTTAAAATAACATTGTTTTTGGTGTCAATATCATATATGGTATATTTTGCTGAAGTTTTGACGTTACAAACATATTGCAATGTTATTTATTGGGAACTATTCAATTACTATAGAAATATTAAACACATTCGTAGAGTTAATATTTTTGTTAAAGTATATAAATGAAATGTAGCGAATTATATGTATCCGAATGAAATCACAGTAATATTGAGTATCAATCTCAATAAAGATCTGAAGGCATTTCATCTGGACTATTGCTGACCTTTCAAATGTCAAAGGTCACGTCTGCAAACATTGGCTGGTCAGCCTGTGACTACTCGTAGAAGAGAGACGTATTGCAAAAAGGGAAATGATTCTTATAGATACGACATCTAATATCTTGTTTTGTAATCGGGTTTAACGATTAAGATGAAGATTGTAAGGTTACTTTATATAATAAGGTGTTTCAGGGACGTAATCAAGGTCTCAATGTCATAGAAAATGCGTTGCACACCGATCAGCGCCCTATCAGAGCTGATCTTTCATATATTCAAGATGGATCAGTAAAAGATATCAATGTTTTAATCTATTTAAAAAATACTTTATATAATTACTAGCTAACCCGACAGATGTTGTTCTGTAGATAATAAATAATAAAAACCTGTTTTATAGGAATTTGCCAAAAATATTTCAAAACATCAAAAATGAATTTCGTAAAAATGCTTCCTGTTGTTATAATGAAATTGTTTCACAGTGGAACTGTCAAACCGTGCGTCACTAAATTCTCTCATAGAAAATAAGTCCATACAAAACAAATATTGAAAATAAAAATAATTATAGGTCCCCAAATCGAAACAAAAACTATCCTTTATTGAATAAGGCGTTACTTTGCGGAAATCCATAATTATACAAATTATTTAAGTTTTCTTTAGTGTTAATTCCGCCAATATTTGTCCCTAAAACAATTCGACACGTGTTTCGCCTCTACACGAGGCATCCCCAGGACGTGTTGTCTCGCCAAAATCTGGCACGAGACTCCCGTGTGCACGGGACTAAATTGCACTCCATAAAGTAATCCCCATTGAAATCCGTTCATTAGTTAAGGAGTCCAAACGCGGACAAACAACGTGTCACGTAATTTATATATATATTATAAAGATAACATAAGCTGTAGGGGAGAGTTTAACCTATAATTACTGTGGTTGAATTTTATGTGCATGGGGGAACTACTTCGACAATTAAAAGCAGGCACATGCAAACCAATTTGTGGAAAAATCAGAGGGCAGTCCATATCATAGCTTTAATTATAAAGTGTACTGTCTATCTATGCAGATCCTATTGTGACAAAATAAACTTTTTACATAAATGTTTAAAATAGCAAATTAAAAATGTGTACCAGAATTATATTGTGTACTTTCCTTTATTATTATCATCGATGAAATTTAAAAGAATTGGTGGTGATTTTTTAAAACTAAAGTAGGATTCTTTATCTTTTTTATAAGCTTCCTTGTGCGGGATCCACGATTTGGGTACCTTCGAAAAAGGGCGTACTCTTTTCTAAATCGCTCCTGCGATTCCTTTAATGTTTCAAGTAAATATGAGCGGCGGTAATGAGCCCGTAGCGTAACCAATGTGTGCCTAAGTCCTCTTAGTGAAGTAGACTCACAAGTGAAAACTTCTTTATGGCGTGTTAATAATACGAAATACCATGATTATTTTGATCTATATTTCTAACATATTATCATTTACAATATATGTTAATTCAATTATGTATAATTTTATACATATTATTGGTGACAACCGGCAAGTGGTTGAAAGAAAAAACCAACCTCCCCATGGATATGAGCAACACCAGAAGTCAAGCGATGTATTACCAGCCTTTGGGAAGACAGTATGTTCGGGACTACAAAGCACTTACGTCGTATCGCTTCAGAGAGATTCCACAAAGAGGCTGTTCTTAATAAAAAGTTTAACATTTAACCATTTATCAATAATCGAATTATTGAAAAGTTGAGCTCTAAAAATTTATAAGAAATTGAAGAAATAAATACTAGTTGCCCCACTAGTTGATATACTTGTTGCCAAACTAGTATTGGAAAAAACTGCCGTAGTGAACTGTTACACCAAACCGCCGAACCAACCCTATAAAAACCGCCAAACAAAAACGTCAAAAGAAAACCGCCGAGCCGCACTATTTACCAGCTAAGCTAGTTGCCAAATTTAATAAGAACTAACTCATTGCCACTCTTTTAAAAAAGCAATTAAATAAATTCCAATATTTGTTAAATAATGAAATGTAAGTAAATCATAAAATATCTCGAGAGTTATTGCTTAAAGTGAATGCCGTGTACCAAAAAGCCCCTTAAAGCTGCTATAAAACAGAAAAATAAAATTGTAAATGTTATTACGAAACAATAATTGTATGCTCAGAATTAATTTTAATACTCAAAAACTAGCAATGTCATGCCTGTGGTTAATTTGTCTTTGTCGCGTTTCGTAGATCTAACATCGTTGCCAAGAATAAGTGTTAAAATAAACATTAGATTAGCATAATTTTGTAAATACGCATATGAATTTGAAATGTCCTTTATTTAGTTCATGTATTTAAGATTTGTATAATTATTAGAGCGCAATTAATTCATAAAACGTTCTTGAATAAATTGTTTTAAAAACATTGTGAAACGCACTTAAATATCAGGTAATAAGTAATTAAAAGCACGCTTTCAAAATAAATATTCAAAATTGAATAATATATTTTAATGCAGCAACAATATGTTATGCTTTGGTTGCCAAAACTTACTAATAATAAGTCCAGCTTATAAATAACCAATTCAATTTGGTATAGTTAAAAATGATAAAAAAATGTCAGAAGTTTTACAAACATGTGAACATGATCATAAATACTGTATTGCATGTCGCCAGAACTTGTAGTAATAGATTTTATTGTTATTATTAAACAGTTTATTACATACATGTATACATACAAAAAATCACACCTCTTTCCCGTAGGGGTAGGCAGAGACCATTTCTTTCCACTTGCTACGATCCTTACATACTTGTTTCGCTACGTGCACTTTCATTATCCCTTTCATACATGCTCTCCGGTTTAGGGTACTCTTGACTTGGCCTTTTTTAAAGACGTCCCTGATTTGATCTTGAAACGTCCGCCTAGGTCTACCCCTTCCAACACTTTCATTTACACTGGCCTTATACACTTTCTTCGTCAATCGTTCTTCATTCATTCTCTCGACATGTCCAAACCATCTCATTGTACCTTTCTCAAGGAACAAACTTCAAACAGTTTATTGGGATAACAAATACAAGAACAAGAGCAACATTCAGCACGTACAATAAGAGAGTTCTAGGTATTGGGTATGTAAGTCCAAAGTGTTCAATTTCATTAGTCTCTCAACAGTCTTTTGAAACAGGCAAGACCAAACCCAATTTTAAATTTTAACAGCTATTAATAGCCAAAACGGTTGGTATCATTAGTTCGTTTGGATTGTAAAAGATAATTCCGCGATACTCGGAACTAGAATAGCGTAACTAATAAATGGTAAAACGGACTCTCGTCTCGAGCATTCACCACCAGTGGGAGGCTCCTTTGCACAGGATGCCGGCTAGGCTTATGAATTAAGCTATAATATGTAAAAAATATTGTGTTATGGTCTGAAGAGTGCCGTGCCAAATTACTGGGCAAATGAGACTTAACATCTTATGTCTCAAGGTGACTAGCTCAATTGTTGTGTCGCTTAGAACTTTTGAGGATTTTCTAAAATCCTGAGCGGCATTGCGTTATAATGGGCATATCAATCACCATCAGCTGAACGTCCTGCTCGACTCGTCCCTTATTTTCTCAAAAAAAAGTCAAGTAATGACCAAATATCATTAAAATGTATTCTGCACCAAAGAATACAAAATAGTACAAGTAGGTACTAAAAAGTGCGCGGTTCTGAACGCAGTCCGAAACGTCCAGAACATACTGTACCGATCAATGACTCGGTGATGAAGAAAGGTGAACAAACCAGTTCTTAATCGGTTTATTAAACGAATTCTTTATAGTGATCATAGATAAACAAAATTCGCAAAATAGTGGTTAAATGTAGAACAAAACCGAATATATAATTCTTGGTGTAGTACTTACTAAATGGTAAAGCGATTTGATTTTATTTCGGATTAAGTCTTCACAACAGCTTATATTTTAACATCTTTGTGACGGCAGTTTTTAATTACATAAATTATGTTAGCACGCCTTTAGCCTTACTTTTCACAGTATCATTTATACGTCCTAGATACACGCTGACAGCTGTCAAAACGTCGTAAAAAAATGAGGTTAACCAGAGTTGTTATTTTGAGCAATGCACGCACACTAACAAAAAGTGTCATACAAATCGCGAGTGTTAAACGTAGCTTGTCACACACACTAAAGTAATAAGCTAAGCAAATGGCTCTATCTAGACGTATAACTTATCTAAGCATAAAATTAGTTGGAAAAGAAAATTATACAATTGAATTCTATCGGAACTATTTCCCAATTCGCTCAAATTCATTTTGATACGTTCGATACATTGAAATGAGTAAAACTCGCGTGTTACATAAAACCCCATTTCAGTTGCATATGTGCATAACAATGCACGAAATGTTGAAATGAAAGAATTTCACAGCGAGGTCGGCTCCTATATAGCTTTTATTAACTGACCTCCTTTCTATAGATTTGTCATTCCAATTTAGAAGTTTATTCGTATTTATATTCGCCATTCAATAGTCTAATTTTGCATTTTCGAATTAGTTCAATATTTCGATATCTACACAATTGTATAAATCTGTAGATTCGGTCTGTAATTTGATTTTTATATCAAATTTTATTTATGCATCCATGATAAAATCTACTATGCCCCTACTCCACGGACTAGAAAAAGGAATAAGGACTCCGTGTCACCTTACATAATAGTGTAGCACCAAAACAAGCCGATTAACGCGTAAATACATAGTCCCACGCACACACTTACACTACTACAGGCCGATCGGCCGCCATTATGAGGCTTGCCATCGTCTGTGACAGATCAGTTTGCGTAGCAACAAAATATTTTAAATGCCGACGTGCGTTGTGAAAAAGTGTAAAAACGATACTATATACGTATTTGTGGCCATGTATTATTATTGAAGGGAGAAAAAATTGTGTAACTAGGATCGCCCGTAACCGCACACACACTAGCATAACGGTGCTTCACTTGCTAATATCACGGCGCGGATTTCTTCTTTTTTTACTCGTCCGTGGCCTTATTCATTTATTGAAATTGAAATTTGAAATTTGTCGAGTAACTCAAGAACGTATTGAATTTGAATTTAAATATATATTGTCTTTGCAAAAATTATAACGATAAAATATCTCACAGTGTAAATTTATGAAATGGTTATGTAAGTTAAAATCATATGGATATACAAACATAAAAAGTGTATTTTGAATTTCTTAATATATTTGGTTTGAATATTTTCTGGGATACAAATGACTTACTGACCTACAAAAGACTTACTACCCTGACTTAGCCGAGTAGTAGTAGGCATTAGATGTTTTGGGTCTGTATCTGGTGTTAACATTATGGATAAGACAGTTTCTAGCAAATTCACTTTTGGGCCTACGTACGTAAATAAAATTATCAAGAATATGTTGAGAGAAAACAGACAAGATGTTTATTTCTTTTAATTTGGCTCGCAATTATTCTTTAGGTAACCTAAACTTACCTAGGTTATAATTAGTTCGAATAGCCCTCTTCTGCAGCACAAAGTTGGTAATAAGATCTGCAGCATTGGCCATAGCTATATTGCTACATAGGACATAATACAAATAAAAAAATGTAAATTATTGTTTGCGTGGAATCATTTTTTTAACTCCACTCAGACAAAGTTGCGGGCTTGTATAAATATAATGTGTCTGATGGTCTTAACCGAGACGTAGATACATCTAGAATCAACAATCTATGATATTCATTTAACTTCATATTATTATTCTTTATTTAGATCATTTACAAGTTCTGTTTTCACAAGTTCAATCTGAAAGAGTATTTAATTTTAATTCCATACAACGTAATTTTTAGACAATATTTATAACTAAAAAGTTTGAACTATTTATATTCATACCATCTACTATTTAATTTATAACTAGTATTAGATCTATCTTAAAAAGACTGTCTATTTCTTACCTCTATATAATAGTACCTAGTTTTCGTCTTCTTCAATTTATCGATTTAGCTATCTAAGCAGCCTTACATGTTTTTTTGAAGTGAAAACTTCTATAGCGGCGTTTAGCACTTTTCTTGGGATAAGTATAAAATTTAAAACTCGCGTCAGGACACGTGGTGATCGAATTTTTTTAAAACAGTCATTGAAATTATGGATGAAAGATTATAAACTTCTAATAAATTATTCTTTTGCTATTTGAACTTAATGATCATACGGTCATTGAACCAGTGGTTGAATCATTGTGATTGCGAAGTGTTAAATTTTTTATGTAATTTAAATTGTCATTTTGTGTTCATAACGCAATCAAATGCTAGTACTTTTATACTGATAAATAAAGCAACTCGTGCGAAACCATTCCAAAATATTTAAAAATGCACAATTAATGTTCAAGTTTTCACTTCTGCCGGCACTCCCGTATTGCAACCCGTATATTTTTTTTTGTTCATCAACTAATTTCTCCCTAGTCAATAGTCACTAGTCAATGGAGATATATTTTAAGTCTAAACTTTTCATAAAACATCACAAATTTTATAATACTTTAACAAAAACCCCTAAAATAAAAGACTCGCCGGGTTAAAGGGGGATGAGAGATATTTAACACAAACGTTTAATATAAAACCCTTGAATTATAATATACCAGTGGGAGGCTCCTTTTCACTGGAAACCGGCTAGATTATGGGTACCACAACTACGCCTATTTCAGCCGTGAAGCAGTAATGTAAACTTTACTGTGTTTCGCTGTGAAGGGCGCCGTAGCTAGTGAAATTACTGGGCAAATGAGACTTTCCATCTTATGTCTCAAGGTGACGAGCGCGATTGCAGTGCCGCTAAGAATTTTTGGGTTTTTCGAGAATCCTGAGCGGCACTGCATTATAATGGGTAAGGCGTATCAAATACCATCAGCTGAACGTCCTACTCGTCTCGTCCCTGTTTTTCATAAAAAAATATTATTATTTTGTTTGAAACATTTTCACACTATAGTTCTGACATTTGTTCTCCCATTTGTTTCTTTATTATGCTAAAAATATGAATGCAGTGCTCTTCACACTATCAGAGATTTTTAATCCTCATCTCTTCTTCGATAGGTTTGTGAGAGATGCAGCAAGGAAGCCTGCAGAAAGGATAAATAATTTTAATAGAGCTTAAAAGGGGTCGCAAGGCATGTGGCTCTCCTCTCAAATTCCGTGATACGCAAAATAAATTAGGAAAGAAAATTTATGAACGATGAATCGTACCCCGTCACCCGAGGCAACCGTTCGAGTGACGTATCGTTGATAAATCTTGTATGTCTTCTTCAACCCTTCAGGTTGTGATAAGCTCTGCTAACAGTAAGATCCTAATTTTGTATATTTTAAAAAGAGCGTAAAAAAAGAATGCTGGGAGAGTTTCTTGCGCTGGTTCCTCTATCTCAGAGCGCCATATTTTGTTTCCGTAGCGGTAGTAGTATCTAGTATATTAGAAATGACATCAAAAAGAATTCTAAAGAAATTAAAATTGAGAAAATATTTAATTTAAATACTTTTAAATGGAGTACTAACTAGCAGTAAAATATTCATATTCTGAAGAGCTTCTTCTTAAATCTATGAAATCGGTGTTGGCGTATTGTGAATTCTAGGAATTGTTCTAAAATGATTATTCAAGTTTTCAAAGAGGGTTTAGATGTCAGAGGTAGCTTCGGTTGTTAATCTCTTAAGTGACCTTACAACTGAGCGCTCTGGTCAGCGGTTTCGAACTTAGTCTCTGAATATCAACTGAATGAATAATTTCGCCAATTGAACCGAATTATTAAATCATAGTTTAAGTCTTCATTCATTCATCGTAATTATTCGTGGCTTACATATTTTAATTAAGAGAGCGAAGCTTCAATAAGTAATGAAACAATCGTTTTATTATCAGAGTTATTAAATATAGTTAAATCTTAGATTAAGGATTGGTCTCCACTGTGCTCCAACTAGGTATCTACCTAAGAACAATAGCTTTTTTATTACGGCAATTATTAGATGCTTGTTCGCGTGGCATCTTGACACTTAATAGCATCTTTCAAATATTGTAACATACGCTTCGTGTTATTATATACTAAAATTAATAAAATACAAAATACTTACTGATGATATGTGATCCCAGTGTCTTTCTTATTTCTTGTAGTATTGTTTTAACAAAGTCGAGTTTGATACTAGCTCGTGTACGCCCTCTTGGGCGTAGTATTAGTTGCCGCACTTTGCGATTCACAGGGTATCTAGTTGGAGCGCAGTGGAGAGCAATCCTTAATCTAAGATAATATTTATATTGTTTATAATTATTACTTTTCGTATTTTCAGACATAGCTTGGACATTTATCAAAGGGACTCGAACCCGCATCGTTCATAAATTCTGTTTATAAATCCAATTTAATAATATATGTAATTAATCCTGGAAGTGAGGGTTATCACTTTGAACAAAAAAAAAAAACAAATTGTTGTAATAAAGGAGTGTTTGAGTCACATACTTAGAATATACTAGCGTATAAATGACCTGACAGCTCATTAATGCGTGAAAATGTGTGTGTCAGCGAGGTTTAATTCAAATTCAAATATTTATGTTCAAAATATTGCGGTATTCAAGGAGCTTTCTTCCACGTACTACAAAGCTGTGGAACGAACTTCCTTGTGTGGTGTTTCCGGGACGATACGACATGGGTACCTACAAAAAAAAGTGCATACACCTTCCTTAAAGGCCGGCAACGCTCCTGTGATTCCACTGGTGTTGCAAGAGATTGTGGGCGGCGGTGATCACTTAACAACAGGTGACAAGTACGCTCGTTTGTCCTCCTATTTCACAAAAAAAATAGGATATGATACCACTTATTGAAAGTCAAAAACAACCACCTATTCAAAAACTATGCTTAAAACCTGAGAACAACGGGTGATAGAAATTTAACGAGCTCCTTTTTTTTAAAAAAAATTTGATTACAAAGTAATATCGTACAATTAAACTTTTTATATAATTGCCTGTACGTATCGGAAGACGTAGTGTTGGTAGGCCCTCCACAAGATGGTCCGACGATCTGGTGAAGATCGCCGGAATACGTTGGATGAGGGCAGCGCAGGACCATTCGTCATGGAAATCTTTGGAGAGGCCTTTGTCCAGCAGTGGACGTCTTCCGGCTGATGATGATGATGATGATGATATAATAGTCTGAGAGTGGGCGCTCCATTCCCAGTATAGTCCCTAATGCGCCTAAAGAAGTGTTTTTTTAACGAAAATAACGGACGAGACGAGCAGGACGTTCAGCTGATAGAAATTGATACGCCATGCCCATTTCAATGCAGTGCAACCCCAAAAATTCTGAGCAGCACTACAATTGCGCTCGTCACCTTGAGACATAAGATGTTAAGTCTCTTTTGCCCAGTAATTTCACTAGCTACGGCAGTCTTCAGAACGAAACACAGTAATGTTTACACATTACTGCTTCACGGCAGAAATAGGCGTCGTTGTGGTTCCCATAATCTAGCCGGCGTCTTGTGCAAAAGAGCCTCCCACTGGTAAACTTCTTTAACAATAAGAAAAACCTTGCCGAAACATTAATATATGTAACAGCTATTCAATGTGAGTCTCGCTTGAGCTATCACATCTGGACAATCAACATCGTATCCATATTACATGTCGTATCAACAATAAATTGACACATGTGACAGTTCCCTTACGTCACGTCTCCGTTATCTTTAGGGCGGACACATACTATGTTATAATAATATATTGGCGAATGAATATATTTTGTCCTTAATTGATGTTCCTTTGTTACGAGTTTATATAAATATTGAGTCATCGCTCAAAGTCAAATAAACTTTATTCAAATAGGCTGAAGCTAAGCGCTTCTGAATCGTCACTGTAAATATTTCTTATAAATAACTGAATTTACCATATGTTCGTAAAAAATTGAGCTCGTGAGAAGAACGAATAAGAAACTCAACGGCCACTGTTTTCAATCAAATAGAGTATTTTACAATGGCTGTAATATTGATAACAAATTAGTTTGTACGGTGCGGCATTCAATATATGAGTCGTATTTAGATCATGAAAGTAATAAATAATTAAATGCATCAATATGAACTATTATATATCGGATGCATCAACCTTTAGAGCTTGATCTCATTGTTTGTGTATGGATGCTTCATGAACATGTTGGTTGTGATCTCTGTCACAATTAGTAATTGCATCCAAAAATACAATAGATTTTATATATAGCTGACCTCTACTCGACGAAAGGAGTATTCCTACCAAATTTCAAGTCTCTACGCACTATGGTTCCAGAGATATCGTGATGAGTGACTATATATGTGGAAATCTCTTATACATATATAGATTGACAATGGGAAATGGATTTTCTAGATTCAAACCACAAACAATCAAGAATTGCCTTTGAGATTTGGTAATGGTCATGGCGAATGCAAGACGGATCGGAAATTAAAGACTTGCGGGCTAACTCGACATGCAAAATGTTCATGAAGTAGTTGCTGCAGATCATGAAGAATTGCTATTATCATTGCTGCATTGATCTCTTCATGTCGTTGTTCCTCCATGGAGCCCATGAAATATAATTGTTAAAATTTATGGTGTGCATCTTCGAGAGATTGCAATGATCCAATTCGATGGTGAATCTGTCCTTGTATCTACAAAATCAAAAGCAGAGTCCGTATTACTGATTTTTAGAATTAGCATACATAATACATAGGAATAAGTATAGTAGGTATGTTATTCTTCTACTATAATGTGTGTAAGATTATAAATAAATTAATACCCTGAATATCGGATTAAATCGTCGTTCTTAGACATTTGGAAACAAACATTGTAATTTTGAGTGTTTGCTAGAAAATGTCGTGATTCGGTAGTTTCCCACTAAGGCAGCACAATCCTGGCGTTTCTCCGGAAAATACTTGCAAACAACGTCCATCGACCCAATGTGAACACTAGTATGCAAGCGGTAATCAGTACTGCAATCGTATCGAAACGCTGCTCGATTCAAATCAGTACTTCATAAATTTCTTCTTGTACGTCGAAAATTATCTAGTTGTTAATCTTTGAGGTTTACCGGCTGCCTCGCTTTGCTCTTGTGATTCAGAAACACAACGTCGAGCCCATACTAACGCGGTGCTTTTTACCTGCAATTTCTTATTCTTCGTCAGTCCAATTCGCAATGTTTCGAAGCCTAGTTGCATTACGTCTATGTCGGGAAAGATGGCACAATAAGCTAATAGAAACTCGAAACAAACTCACCTACCCAATGACATTCTATACATCTTATGTATAGAATGTCATTGCACCCACCAGTCAACTTGAATAACATGACGTGCACTGTCAGTTGTATTTTATTACTCATGCAGCGTGAAACTAACAAAAAACTTCATTGAATTCTTTCTATTCTCGAGATGTCATGAAAATGTCAATCCATTCAAAATTTATGAGAAAATAAATGTTTTTATAATAATATTTTTTTGTGATTTTTTCGATATTTTATTACTTATTATCCTATTCCGTACTAAGAGTAATCCAAAAAATCAAACAACAGAAAAAATGGTCTAGCCGTTCTTGAGTTATAAATGGTGTAACTAACACGACTTTCTTTTATATATATATAGATAATATTGACTCACTTGATTGCACCTACCAGGATTCAAAAACCGGGACCTCTAGCTCAGTAGGCAGGGTCACTAACCACTGGGTTATATCTAACGGTCAAATTGATTCATTAACTATAACAGGTCGACCTGGCACCAACTCAGTAAGGTTACCGTTACCACAGTACTCCTACTACTCTTGCACTAATAGTCTGAAAACGAATTCATGGTAATACTTAATGGTTATTGCAATTCAAATTCAAATACAAATATTTTTATTCCAAATAGGATTCAAAATCACTTATTGAACGTCAAAAACTACCACCCATTCAAAATATACTGCCTCAGACCTGAGAAGAAAACTCAGCGGGCTTTTTTTATATAAAAATACGGATTACAATGTGATATCATACAATAAACATTTATAATTAAAGAGCCTCAAGGTGTTCGCTTTATTACCAGTCCGTGGTGTCATTAAGAAAATCGTTTATGCTATAAGTAACCTTTCCCACAAAAACGTTTTTTAACAATCCTTTTAAATTTCGTAACACATTTGTTTTGTACATTTTCTGGGATCATATTGTAGAAGCATATACATCGCCCAACAAAAGTCGCACTAACTCGACCCAACCGAGTAGCAAGCAACACAAGTTTATGTTTGTTCCTCGTGTTAACATTATGGATGTCACAGTTTCTATAGAATTCCTCAATGTGCTTATGAACATACAGAACATTATCAAAAATATATTGAGAAGCAACAGTAAAAATGTTTATTTCTTTAAATTTTTCTCTTAATGATTCTTTAGCACCTAGGTTATAAATCGCGCGAATAGCCCTCTTCTGCAGCACAAAGATGGTATTAATATCGGCCGCACTGCCCCATAATAATATACCATAGGACATACTATGAAAATAACTAAAGTATACTAGTCGCGCCGTATCTATGTCAGTTAACCGTCTAATTTTCTTAACCGCAGATGCTGCAGAACTAAACCTATTCGCCAGTCCTTCAATATTGGGGCCCCATTGCAATTTAGCATCAAGAGTAATGCCAAGAAATACAGCAGATTTCACTGGTTTTTCCACCTCTCATAACCTTCGTATAATAAATCACTATAATTGAGCAAGATTATGTTATTACGAGAGTAACGAGTGATTCCAACTTAGAATCCTGAGCCTAGTGAGGAAAAATGCATTGTTGTCAATAAATTCAACTTTTCTCCTCACTAACGAAAAAATTTAAGACTTGAGAATAATATTTAGTTCCTTCGTGTTTTATACTGTACCATACTATCCATATAATATACTGACCCATAGCAACATACTGTTATATTTTCATTTCTATTTTGTTTTTCTTAAGGAAAATGGGGAGTTTTTGTTTAATTTTCTTTTGCCACTGACTGTTTAAAGAAATGTATTTTTTCATGAAAATAAGTGACGAGACGAGCAGGACGTTCAGCTGATTGTAATTGATACGCCCTACCCATCACAATGCAGTGCCGCTCAGGATTCTTGAAAAACTCAAAAATTTTGAGCGGCACTACAATTGCACTCGTCACCTTGAGATAAAAGATGTTAAGTCTCATTTGCCCAGTAGCACTAGCTACGGCGCCCTTCAGTCCAAAACACAGTAATGTTTACACATTACTCCTTCACGGCAGAAATAGGCGCCGTTGTGGTACCCATAATCTAGCCGGCTTCCTGTACAAAGGAGCTTCGCACTGGTAAATACTTCCTTCGTGCGTCCTACAAGTTAATTGACATTGACGAAAGGCATTTCGACAGTTTTTTTAGCTACTATCTTACCCTAAAACCAAACTGAGGTATCTCGATAAAGATAAAGATTTTTTTGTATATAAATAAAACACGTTTTGAACATCTTCTGGGATCTTGTTGTAAAAGCATATACATCGCCCCACAAAAGATTAGTAGGCATTATGAGTTTACGTCTGTTCCTGGTGTAAACATTATGGTTACAATTTCTAGCAAATTCACTTATGTGCCTTTGAACATACATTAGATTATCAAGAATATAAATCACTCTCGTAAATAACATTATTAAAGTTTTACCGCTAATGACATATCAACTGTAAGGTAATTGAGTATTCAATAATTCAGGCGAGTTTGTTCTTCCAATCTGATATAAAATGTTTAAATAAAATATTTGTTTGATGTGAATAGCTAATCTATTATAAAATGCTTAACCTTACCCGAGCCAATTTTTGTGACACCTATACCCACGTACGGTCTCACAGACCGAAAGTTTGGAACCCCGTTTCATATAATTTTCCTAAAAAACCTATATAAGTTTGACATTAAAAGTAAAGAATAAGATGAAAAAATATATACCATATAATCACTTTCATATTAATTATTTAACAGACTATCAGTCTTATACTTAATAGCCTTCAAAGTACAGAGTTTTTCTTAGGTACTTCAAAAAATAACTAAAACTTTTTTTTTTCTAAAAAACAAAAATAATATTTTAAATTTTCAAAAACATATTTATTCGATGAGACCAAAAGCCTTCCGCTATCAAATGATTAAAAAAAATGAATGTTTAATTAGTTAAATCCGATCCTGAGATGTTATCAGGACTATGTCAAATCTAGTTTCGTGATCTCTCCATATACCTATTAGGCCTTATTTACGTACAAAAACGACTGCAACAAGTCAGATAATGCTGGGAGAGTTTCTTGCGCCGCTTCTTCTCTCTCGGAGCGTCATATGTTTCCGAAGCGGTAGTAATATCTAGTACATTAGAAATGACATCAAAAAGGAATCAATTTTGAGAAAATAAATGCCTATTATGGCTTTATAGGTCTCTTCTCTTTTCACCCACCCCGCTTAACATTGTCTTTCTCTTTCGTTCCACAGCTTTCTTTCGCCGTCGTTAGTTATACGTGGACCAGCCAGTATAAACGCTCAACTTTCATTATCACTTCTACATGTAATATATTCACGCAAAGTTAGACGACCAGTACAACATTATCAAGTTCCGTGCAAAGATAAACTCTATTCCCTGCACACATATCAAACAAGGCGTCGCGTCTATTATTTTGAAATGCGCGCGTCCCACGCTCGTTTCATAATACCATCAATATGTACACTGCACTTAGGGTTGTATGTACATCTGTTGCTTTCAGTTGCTTTGTAATCTTAACTCTTGTTGACTGCTAACAAGTACAGCGTCTGTCTAATGCATATTAACCGTCCGTCTAGCTTCTGATACATTAATGATACGAGACACCTTTTGTTTTAGATCTGTAATGTAATAGTCAAGTACTCTGGCGTCGTGACCTCATTGTATGTCTCTTGTTTTAATAATATTGTTTAATACAATAAGTTTTTCTTATTGAAGACGAGGAAAAATAGCGTACGGGTCACGTTTATACACTTAAGTTCTTGAGTGAGCACCACTTGTGGCCTTTAAGGTTTTTTTTTATAAAATAAGGGACGAGACGAGCAGGACGTTTAGCTGATGGTAATTGATATGCCCATTACAATGCTGTGCCGCTCAGGATTATTGAAAAAACCCAAAAATTCTGAGCGGCAATACAACTGCGCTCGTTACTTTGAGACATAAGTTATCTAGTCTCATTTGCGCAGTAATTTCACTAGCTACGGTGCCCTTCAGGCCAAAACACAGTAATGCTGACACATTACTGCTTCACGGCAGAAATATAATATAATCAGGAATACAAACTTTTTTGAAGATACTTATTTAGTATCGTCCCGGAAACGCCGCACATCTTAGACCGAAACAGCTACTCTAACACTTTATTTTTAGCGTGCTTTTAACCGTAACTGTTGTACACTCTAGTCATCCCAGAGAAAAGCGCTATGAAACTTCATTCAACAATCTACTTGCACGTGAAATATAGTTAATTGTAAACCATACTGTAGATGTTGGATGAACATCCAAATAATGAGGGTGATATGGACGATGATAATGTGTTGACTAAATATTAAGAAACCCTCGTTACCTTTACAGGAAGATAAACGATTAACTCACTTCACGGCTTCCCAAGGGAGCATTAGCGTAATCGGTGGGAGTTTTACCAGTGGGAGGATCCATTGCACAGGATGCCAGCTAGATTATCGGTACGGTGAAGGGCGCCTAAGCTAGTGACATTACTGGGCAAACGAGACTTAACATCTTATATATCAAGGTGACGAGTGCAATTCTATTGCCGTTCAGAATTTTTGTGATTATCAAGAATCAAATATACCATCAACTGAACATACTGCTTGTCTCGTTTCTTATTTTCATAAAAACAAAATCAAAAAACAACTAAGAAATAAATTGAGATGTGTTCTGAATACTAAATAGAGTTTACAAAAGTTACTTAATTGCATATTTGTTAAGACTTATTTTTCAAAGATTAGAAATATAGAAATAAAAATCACAGTTATAGGAATACCTATAGTAAATTACGTTCAACAGCGTTTATGTATAGGCTCATCT
>CATIXN010000025.1:2340240-2363875 GCA_949711725.1 Leptidea reali | reverse complement strand
CTGTCAATCTATCAATGACTGCACGTTTCATACAATCGAGTGAATCGCTTTAGAGAGGTTCGCTATGCTGATGGAAAAATGTGCGTATACCTTCCTTAAAGGCCGGCAAGGCTCCTATGATTCGTCTGGTGTTACAAGAGAATATGAGCGGCGGTGATCACTTAACATCACGTGACCCGTACGCTCGTTTGTCCTTCTCATCTATAAAAAAATCTGAAAGCTAATATAAATCTTACCAAAGCACGTCGTTTGTAGTGTTGCTTTGTAACCAACCTATGTTTTTTCTTCAGACAAGAAGGTATAGTCCAAAGAATTCTACAAATTAATGTCATTTGTTCCATTTAAAAGTTAGAGCTAGATAATATTATTTCTGGAAGTGCTTTTTTGTTAGACTTCCTTAATTCTTGAAATTTTATAATCGAAATTTTAAAAATATATGCTATCTGCCGCTACTACACAAAGTAAATAAATGTGTAGAAGCTATAAATTCGAAAAAAACTTTCAGAATCGGTTCATAGTTAAAATGAACAAATACAATTCTTTATTTAAGACTAGCTGACCCGACAGATGTTGTTGTGTATAAAAAATTAAGTTTATTTTTTCCTCCTGAGAGAGTTAGAAAGGTATAAATTCTAATTAGTTATTAATTGTAAACTATTCTTTCAATTTAAGTTTTGAACGACGGGGGACACATCAAAGGAAAATCAAACTTGTTGTTTTTATTTAATTCCGAGTATTTTCATATTTATTCAAAATTTTAAACCTTCTCTGGACTTCCACAAATAATTCAAGACCAAAATTAGCCAAATTCGTCCAGCCGTTCTCGAGTTTTAGCGAGACTAACAATAATAATAACGCTCATAGACGAATTAAGGATGCGCTTTGTAATATTTGAGTTTTAAATATTTTAGAAACTAAAACAACAGTCGCAAACTATTTAGACTTCTAAGAGGCATTCATTTTTCCGACCTCATCTTGATCAATTATCATGATTTTATGCTTTAACATGTATATTATGTAAACACAGTAAGTTTTAATATTCATTTTACCAAATATCCGGAGAAATCAAGTAATAATCTTCGTCAATGACCATAATCTAAATTCCAGAGCGAATTGATTCCTTGCTTCAATAAGTTTCAAATAAATAATAGCTGACCGGGTTTATCTCTAAGTTTCTAAATAAATCGTTAATGGTCCTCTCAGCACCTCAAGTTTCCAAAACGTTCACTTAGTTGTAACGGTTGCAATTTGATATTTACGCCCTAACAGGCTTTGTTAATTAAACAGAACTTGTGATCCCAAGTGTTCTCACTGAGATGGCTATCACTTTGAAACATCGTCAAAGTCGGCGAACCACAAACACAACCTCTATATTTTAGTGAACATACTGCTAAGTTTGTAGTAACTCAAGCGAACAATCCTTTGCTGAATCATTATTATATTATTTAGGTGAGCGCTGTGTATGATTAATTAGCTTTGATACAAAGTTTTGTGTATGAATGAATTGATAACTTTAAATATTTATTATAGTAATAAAATTATTAAAATTTTATAAATCTCATCTTTCAAATTAAAATCTTTATCTATTAATTCCTATATTTTATTGTTTATCTTAACTCATTTTTGTTTTTGGAATTTAAGCATATTAATCCAATATTTAAGGAGGAACAGGTGACAAATTCGATGTTAACCAAAAATATTTAGAAGAATATCACCGCATAAGGTTGTTTTTATTGTTATTCAAATCCGACAGACGTTGTCCTGTACACACGTCTTAAATTTTAAAAATCCGTTAGGAGGAGTTCACTAACATACACATGAGCAGGAGAATTATATTATATGGACGGAATTGAGAATCTAAACCAATCTCAAATTCAATGGAACACACAAAAAATCATCAAAATCAGTCCAGGCGTTTAGGAGGTAGTTCAATTGTGAATCTAAACCATTCTTGAATCCACCTGAAGACACACAGAAAGTGTCAGTAAAACCGGTCTAGCCTTTTAGGAGGAGTGCAGTTACAATATACGCACAAAAGAAATATGCATATATTGAGATATGGACGGAATTGAGAATCTAAACCATCGCAAATTCACTGGAACACACAAAAAAAATCATCGAAATCGGTCCAGCTGTTTAGGAGGAGTTCAGTTACTACAAACGCACAAAATAAATATAATATATATTAAGATAAATATGAAAAATAATATGTTTTGATTGTACATAACTTCTCAATAATGTCACTTGGGCATTAAAGAAACTCTGATCGAGCTTCTGATATCATATTTAAACAATAGAATTCAGAAAGTTAATGTGAATAACATGAGATCTCCTGGGACTCCCCTCAGTATGGGGCTACCACAAGGGACTATTTTTAGACCAGTTCTCTTCCTTATTTTTATTAATGATCTACCTAGCCTTGTAGAAAAAGTTACAAGTTAGTTAAACAAGTTATTTATTTCCAGACACTTCCCACTCATGTTCAAAGTGAATAGAAACCAAAGTATATATTAAGACGTAATCACTGTTCTATTTGATATTATGTACTGGCTTAGCGTTAATAACCTATTACTAAATAGCAAAAAAACTAAATAATTTATAAAATTTACCGTTCCAACTGTCCGAAATGGACATGTGAGTGTTTTGTTAACCGGAGAGGTGGAATCTGCTATATTTGGCTTAGCAATAAACTTAGTCATTAGACAACTGACATAGATACGGCGCGACGTGCTTAGGAAAATTATTTTCATAGTATTACATCTTATAATGTAGGTAGTGTAGGTAAGAGTCGATGCAGCCGATATTAATACAATCTTTGTGCTACAGAAGAAGACACTCGCACGAACAACATGAAATTAAAATTAAAAAGGATTACTGAAAACTTTTATGTGGTAAAGGTAAATAACTTTGAAATAAATGACATTTTTCATGACACTGTAGATGACGAATTGAGCGATCGCCATTTTCTTTCCTTTGATGAACGCGAGTGTTACACATTTGAATAAACCCCTTTTTTTAAAGGATTATAACGCGTGTAATTGTTACTGTGATTTTACATTAAATTTTTGAGACGTTAACTAAAATAATAATAATAATATAACTTTTACGCAAGAACCCTAATGTAAAACACATGTTACAATTACACGCGTTTTTTTCCTAATTAGTGATTTGAAAAAAAAAAAGAATTTTAATTTTAACCTTATTTAGTTTCTCAGCTATGGGTAACTTATTCGAAGCCAAAACGAACTATCTATTACCATTAGTTGAAGCATAAATTTCTTTACATAAGTCATAATAAGTTACGTGAGTTAGAATAGAATTTTAACCGTCTTATCTTCTTTTACATGGAGAACACAGCAGAAATGATTAATCAATACAACTCGAACTTCCCGTTGAATCACTCAACTTCACAAAAAATTCACAAAACCCGTCATGCATTCCAGTCGTATTTCAACACTAATTGAAGCAATCTGTCGACGCATTGCGACAGAGCCGAGAGAAATTAAAAGATTCGTAACAATAATGAATGTGGAGAAAAGGTATACCGTACCGTATATATCATTTAACCCTAAAAAGATAACTTTATTTTAAAGTACATGAGAGATACCCATACGCTTCGGAGGCGTATAATATATTAGTAATTTTTTTAAAACAAATGTTTTTTTACTATTGTATTTATTTACATGATAATATTTAATGCACCACGTATTAATGAAATAATAATAAAAATATTTTTAGTGAAATTATGTATATATTTGAAAAATTAAACTAAAATCACAAAACGATTTAAAAATAAACAATAAAAGCAGTTTTGTAAAATATACTATAGGAAAATATTACATAATAATTTAATATATTTTTCTTAGAAAAAACCCTTTTTTTAATTAACTAATCAAATGAAAAATAATCAGTCAAAACTTTAATCATTTGGCATAAAATTTTGGTTTATAGGCATTAAAAGCATAATCATTTTTGTGTTCGCCGCAAACTGTTTTCTTGCATTTTGCATTTGGGAATTACATCGTCTTCATTTTGTGTATCACGCAATTCATCTGGTATCTCATCATCAATATACTCGTCAAAGTCACTCTGTATATCATCGTCACTCAGATGATCTTCTGTCTCACTGTCAATTTCTTGATGTCCGTCATGCTCGTTCTCTTCTTCTTCAGTCATCAATACAAATATTGCATTATCACATAGTTTTCTTCGGCTCGTTATGACGAAGGTGAAAATATTTCATGGTAAAATAATAAAAAAGTATTTATTATAGACATTTTAATCTTTTCTTTACCGCTGTGCTACTTTTATAGATGCTCGTTAAGTACCCCGCGCCCGCTTATTGAATGAATTGTCATATTATGTAATGTAATCTCATTGACTGAATTTTTTGTATTGCGAATATATAGGTATTTCTAAGACCGGATTAGTAATGACCAACATCCTCCTCCTCGCGTCGTTCTCCTCATTACTGAGGGTCGTGACTCCCTCGCTGCATCAGTTTCTCCTGTACGATTCCCCTCCATCTGCTGCGATCCTTCGCCTTATGAAGGGCATCATGGAAGTTGATGTTTAGAGCAGATCGTATTTGGTCCGACCATCTCGTAGGACTGCGTCCTCTGGGACGCCTGCCATCTACCTTGCCTGTCACCATCAGCTGTTCCAGGAATGACCAACATATTATATACTAAAATCTTCTCTACCTGCATCTAATGATACAAGTATTATTCCGATCTATTCAGTAGTTTTCGTGGTATAACCGAAGAGAAAATATGACTCTTTATTTATTCGAATAGATTATAAATCAATCTACCCTGTATAGACAAAGTAACGACTAATTCTGATGTTTATGCTTAGAAGAAGAAGTGCATTGAATAAGAATTCAACATCATAAATTACTTTGACGGCAAGTCTTGTATACTATATTATGCTAGTCTGCATCTTTATAAGTTTTATGTTAGTTGTAATTTTATTTAAAGATAAGAGGCTGTAGATATAAACGCCTCAATACCTTATGTAAAATGAAAAAGAAAAAACTCTTTGACGAAACTCACACAGATTTATTTCGTTTACGATTGCACGTACAAGATTGTCTTTGAATGGGTAAATTACTTGCTGAGATACGGACCAAGGTACAATTTATTTCAATTATTTCACTTTTTAATCAACTGAAGTTGTTTTCTTATTTATTGAGGCGGTACAACGAGTATCACTTACTAGATAATTGTAACTTAGAAAACATATTTGATTTAAGTTCGATTTTATCGAGTCATCAATGGACTAGCATGAGCCCACTGGTGCTAAGTGATCTTATTAGTGATTTTATTTGTTACCTACATGCTATGACTGAGACTTTGGCCACCGCTCTCTATAACTCAGCTATGAAAATGATTATAGATTAAGACGTGAAGGCCTACCATTTGCCTTTTGATGAGCGGTTCATTTCCGATGCAGTTCAGTTTAGGTAGCTAAGCTGAATCGCTAAGATTCGTACCATGAGGTGCCTATAACCGAATGGCGTTTGAATCGCATATGGAAGAATGAACGATAGAAATTTGTCTGTGGTCCGCGGTGTAAGAAAGGGATGACGCTGTACAGTCGTTGCATAAGTCTATCTCTTACTCGAAACATATGCGTTGCGTTCCGAATCTATAAACGAAACGACACTTTATAGCGTCAAATTTTAAGCAATTAAGGCCTTTTTAGTACTTATAGTTTTTTGAATTACAAATTAAATTTGCTTGGGTGTGTTCGTAAAAATAAACTGATTAAAACGAGTTGTTTACGCACCTCCATTCATGTTTGATTTGACAGCAGCACATTTTATTCGTTCTTGCAAACAGGCCATAGCCAGCTGCCTTACTGCCTCGTCAAAAGTATTTTCATTTTCGGTATTTATTTTCAGTATTTTGTTTTACAAAAAAGTACAATATTGTATTCTCATCTCATCTGTTATTAATTCCATTTTCGTTTTCTATATGTTTTCACTATTTTTCAAAGATTTTAACAATCGCTCACTTTGACACAAACTGTCCAGTTAAGGTTGAAATGTGAGATAATCACGGTACGAATAAATAAACGAACTAAAACAGTTTGCGATTGAATTTCCGACTTGATTTGACGTCAACCTAAATTGGATAGCTCTAATGACATCGTGGTATTATATATCAAAGCAGTTCACTTTAGGTCGTCAATTGAATCGCAATAAGAGTTCATGGTAGGCCCACTTATATGACTATGGTTTTTTTAATGAATCATCAGCCGGAAGACGTCCACTGCTGGACAAAGCCCTTCCCCAAAGATTTCCACGACGATCGGTCCTGCGCTGCTCTCATCCAACGAATTGCGGCGATCTTGACCAGATCGCCGGCCCATCTTGTGGGGGGCCTACCTACACTGCGTCTTCCGGTACATGGTCGCCATTCGAGAACTTTACTGCCCCAACTGCCATCTGTCCGTGGACCTATGTGCCCTGCCTACTGCCACTTCAGTTTCGCAATCATTATTTCTCTATACATTACGAAATTTCTTTCGACACTTCTAATTGGGTAAATCCTATTGTAAAATTTGATTTATGTCTGTCAAAAGTGTCTAAGCGTATGTAAAGCAAACAGCCAGAAACGATCGTTCGTTACGTACGCAATACATCAACATATTATATAGATCACTAATATTCGCCTTCTGTAAATCACATGAGACAACAAGAGCAACATAATTGGAAACTGATATTATAATTCATTCATCAAAATAAAAGTTTTAGTTGAACTAACACGAGCTCTGAAGCTTAAGTGGCAATGGGCAGGACATATTTCACGATACCCTGATAATCGATGGACAATCCTAACCACTAGATACGATACAAACAAACATAAATGAAGAGTCGGCAGACCAAATAAACGGTGGATTGATGACATAATAGATAGCAGAATAAGACTGGATGCATAAAAGCAAAAATTGAACACTTTGGAAAAAAACTGGAGGAGGCCTTTACTCTAACGAGATCCAGAACTCAAATAAATAGAAGCATAAGCAACTAATCTTACTAACACCAAACTACTAGAATTATATCTTACCTGATACTACTAATAATTTTCTTTGTGCAAAAAGAGTTATAGAATAAATGAGGCTTTTTTATTATTCTACTTTAAATCATACATAATTCATGAAAGCAATAGTTCTCTAATCCTGAAATGTAGTAATGTTAACTATTGTATTATTATTTTTATGATATTATCTGATTTAGAAACTAGAGCACCTTAATTATTTCCCCGACAGCTCGGCATCTTTATATAAATTAAGATAGAGTTTCGTGACATTTCAATTACAACGTAGATTTAACTATCGATCTTAGAGAATCCAAACTAAACAACACGAAGTAGGTTTGTCTACGTTCGGTAAATTGGAAGACTTAATTACTTTAGGCTTTCACTGTAAACTTATGTAGTTCTTGAAATTAATTTTTAAATTTTATTTGGAAAATGTTTAGTCTTATAACTTTAATGAAAAGTTCCCCGTTCAAAGCTTTTATTAAAAATATTCGTCGGACAAGTAGGTAATAAGTTCACGCTAGCACTCAGTAGAAACTGCAATCTGAGCTGGTACGAGTAAGAGAAAGAACTAGGATTTGTTATAAAATACTGCGTCAATAAGGAATTTTATGCTTTATAAGCAAAAGAATGCAAATTATGTATTAAATAACTAAATAAAGGGCCTTAACCCTACAGAGAAAGAAAGAAGTGCTCTCTGCCTACTCCTACGGGAAAGAGGTGTGATTGTAAGTATGTATGTATGTTTTTATTTTAACAAGATATTTTTTGTACTGAAATTCATGATAGCTTTGTCGTGAATGTATTGTTCACCTTGGTAAAACTTGAGATGTCCTAACTCGCCGGAATCACTTAATTAACCTGTCTATTTTAAGATTTATAGCTCAATATTCTTGTCGTAGTTACATTTAGTCTTTTTTGCTAGGTGTTACTATTTATACGGACACTAAAGAGAGTTTGACAATAGTTATTTATGCAACTGTTGTGTAATAAGGGGTATTAAAACACGAATGTGGGTTTATCATGTGATAATAGACATGAGCTTTTTAATACATAATTATCAACAGTTGCATATAAGACTTTATCTACACCCAGAATATGAATCCTCTGAAAGATTCTGAAACAGTTAGCTTAATGCTAACATTAAAACAGCCAGTCCTAGTAGTAACCTGATATCATCCATTACTGATTATATTCAAATAAACTAAGTATTAATGAAATAATATTTATTTTTGGTAGTAATTTACATTTTGGATAGTGCAATTATTAAAATTAACTTGATTCATGTTATTTTGCAGCGTTTAAAATATCCGGCGGTGTTCTGTCAAAACTTGAATCGCTCATTCTTTCAAGAAAAATGGCGGGGATTCGAATAACCTACTTTTTCTTTACGGCGTGCGACTTTCTGGTAGTGTGGAACGCGCGTAAACGAAAATGTTCTTTTTTTAAAATTTATACAGATAACACGCATCGAGCAATAAGAATGTGGCTGTCTGTTGAAACTTTTTGCGCATGAAGGGCTCGAAAAAAAACAAAGAGTGTTGTTATGAAATTCAGTACAACATTACAACACTCGTTTGGATGATGTTATGGTTATTAGGACATTGGGTGTATTAATTTTGTCAATGTACTCACACTATCACAAAGTGACATACAAATCGCGAGTGGAAGATGTAGCTTGTCACGCATACTAAAGTAATAAACGTGGCCTGTTTTCATCGGTTGTCTAACAGCAAGAGGCATAGATTGAAGCGTGGTAATTAATAATTTATGGCGCTCTCGTTCTTTGAATATAATATGTATCCTCTTTTATAATACATTCATTATTTTTAACAGTCGGAGGCTCCTTTGCATAGGATGCCTGCTAGAGTATGGGTATCATAACGGGGCCTATTTCTGTCGTGAAGCAGTTTATTGTGCTCCGATCGGAAGCCCTTCCGTAGCTAGTGAAATTACTGGGCAAATGAGACTAAACATCATATGTCTCAATGTGACGAGCGCAGTTGTAGTGCCGATCATAATTTTAGGGTTTCTCAAGAATCCTGAGCGGCACTGCACTGTAATGGGCAGGGCGTATCAATTATCATCAGCTGAAAGTCCTGCTCGTCTCGCTTTCGAAATGTATTATATTATAGTATTAAATTATTGGATGTAATGCCAACAGAAGACCAACTAATTTTATCTTATAATTGCTCCGAAAATCAGGAAGGAAATAAGGAAATACGTGCTTTTGTGGAAAATGCAACCCTGCTTTTTGATGGGAAGTAAACACCACTGCCTACATTAAAAGCCAGAGGATTGACAGGAGCGTTACCGGCATTTTAGGTTGATGTACGTGTATTTTTAAATAAATGGTTTCGATTTTTCCAAAAATACCACACAAGGGATTCATTCCAAAGTTTGACAGTACGTGGTAGAAAGTTGTTTGAAAACAGCACTATGGAGGAACGCCATATTTCTAGATGCTAAGATGATATTTAAGCTTGTGGGGTATGGGATTGGGCGGCAGGGATCTACAGAGCCCTTATTTTTTTTTTATGGAATAGGAGGACAAACGAGCGTACGGGTCACCTGGTGATAAGTGATCACCGCCGCCCACATTCTCTTGCAACACCAGAGGAATCACAAGAGCGTTGCCGGCCTTTAAGGAAGGTGTACGCGCTTTTTTTGAAGGTACCCATGTCGTATCGTCCCGGAAACACCGCACAAGGAAGCTCATTCCACAGCTTTGTAGTACGTGGAAGAAAGCTCCTTGAAAACCGCACTGTGGAGGACCGCCACACATCCAGATGGTGGGGATGATATCCTAACTTGTGGCGTGTCGTGCGAAGGTGGAATGCCGGCATTTTAGGTTGATGTACGTGTATTTTTAAATAAATACTTTCGTTTTTCCCAAAAATACCACGCAAGGGATTCATTCCAAAGTTTGGCAGTACGTGATAGAAAGTTGTTTGAAAACAGCACTATGGAGGAACGCCATATTTCTAGATGCTAAGATGATATTTAAGATGGTAATGCTTGTGGGGTATGGGCATAGGGCGGCAGGGATCTCGTCACAGAGCCCTTAAATATCTTTACAAACGAAAAACTATTTAGTCACTGATCGTTTATTTATTTATTTATTAAAGCCTATTACAATATTAAAACTATTACTAATTTATTTACAATTTTTTTAATATATCATCCCACTGCTGGGCAAAGGCCTTCCCCCTTCTATTTCCATTGGTCCTTATTGTATGTTGTGCGTGACTACATCACTCCTTCGTAATTTACTAGGTCGTCACTCCATCTAGTACCAGGTCTACCTCTTCTTCTTTCGGCGTCTAATGGGTACCAGTTTGTTGCTATACTGCTCCATCTTTCGTTACTGGCCCTTGATATATGGCCTGCCCAATTCCATTTTGCAGTTTTTGCGATTCGTAATATGTCTTTAAGTTTACTTTTTTTTTTCCGTATTTCATTCTTTGTTATTTTGTCTTTTAGTCTAATACATAATAAGTTTCTTTCCATATTTCTTTGCGTCACTTTTAGTCTCTTCGCTTGGGGTTTATTGAGCCCCAGGTTTGGCAGCCATATGTTAGCGAGGGAGCGATACAGCTGTTAAATGTTTTTGATTTTAAGCTGAAAGGAACGTCTTTGTTTTTCAGTGCCCAAAATTTATTCCATCCTAGTTGTATCCTCTTTTCTATCTCTATGTCTCACTGTCTCACTGATCGTGATTAGGTAAAAATCTACACCATTCATAATAATTTATTCAAACAAAACAAATCTTCTATATTATTTACAAACTATGATTATATAAAATTTTCATTATCATTACGTTACGGAAGCGTACCAAAAATACTGGCAGCATTTGAACGTTGAATAGCTAGGCTGAATTATTTATAATTATATTATATTTAATATATAAAATTCTCATGTCGCGGTGTTTGTAGTTAAACTGCTTCGAAAGGGCTTGACCGATTCTCATGAAATTTTGAGTGCGTATTGGTTAGGTCTGAGAATCGGACAACATCTATTTTTGATCCCCCTAAATGTTAAGGGTGATCCACGCCTTTATTTTTTTTATTTTTTTTTATTTGTTTGATTATGAAGTCAGCATTAAAATACATACAACTTCAAATTTTCACCCATCTACGATCAACAGTTACTTTTGTATCACGATTTTAATATCGGCAATACAACGTTTGCTGGGTCAGCTAGTTTCAAGATAATAGTAAAATTCATAATCGTATTCGATTTTCTACAAAAAACCATTAAAAGTATAAAAACATTAATAATATACTTCATCAGAATATTAGTAATTAACAAAAGAATTCATGTTTACAAATATGAACTTTTCACTGAAATTCATGAACATATTTATTGTTTGTGAGAACAGTTTTCCTAGTAAGAAAAGCAGCAGAAATGTAAACAAAAAGTATTTGAGCCCGCAAGCGTCTGGTTACAAAAACAATTGAGAGAGAATTCCTGATGGTTTAGTTCGTTGATGCTTTTCTTGTTTATTTCTCATACTTTTTTTGTGATTTCGCTTGTAGAGCATTTGAATAGTCAGAAAATTCTGCAGTGTATATCTTACAAATATTAAGTTATCTTCGGTTCTGATATTTATTTTTGAAGTTGAAATATCTTTATTGGCGTTGAATATTTTCTGGATAACAAAAACATCCAAATTCTCGTCACCGACATGCTTGTTTAATGTTCTTTGGATGAGTGCAGCTTAAACGTATAATATAAACTTGCGTGACTATCGCGCTACACATAAAAGTATCAAATATATAGAGTGGATAACATAAACCAGTGGGAGGCTCCTTTGCACAGGATGCCGGCTAGATTATGGGTACCACAATGGCGCCTATTTCTGCCTTGAAGCAGTAATGTGTAAACATTACTGTGTTTAGGTCGGAAGGAAACCGTAGCTATTGAAATTACTGGGCTAATGAATCTTAACATCTCAAGGTGACGAGCGCAATTGTAGCGGCACTGTTTTGTAATGGGCGTATTAATTACCATCAGCTGAACGTTCTGCTCGTCTCGTCCCGTATTTTAATGGCTGACGTGCCTGATTTTTAAGAAGTACAATTAAACAAATAAATAAATTGAATAAAGGAGATTGCCCAAAAAGTTATGAACTGCCGCCTAGACTTGCATTAATATTCAAACTTCTTTTAGATAATACGTAAACATCCACAGATTACCCCAAATTCTCATTTTTTAATTCAAAACCCAGTTTTTTATGTTATTTAATAAAATGTAACTTAACCTCAAAATCAAAGGAATTCTTATGACGTCCAAGTAATTAAATTACTAACTTTATGTACAATGATATGTTGACTTAACTGAGCCTATAAACTACGACATGCTTTTCATTAATTTCATCACATTTCGAAAATAATTTACTGGACATACCAAACCAAAGACAGAATATTTATACATATACCTATCCACTGAGCAGACCTGAATATATATATATATATATTCGACTCTCCAGCACGAAAACTCACCTCTACATCAGGGAATTACTCCACGTTAAAAATAAACAATGCGATCCGGTGCGTCCCGAAACTCATTTAAGCCTAGCGTAGTATGTCATTGTCACAAAAATTTATATGTTACTTATCGAAATTTTCGAGTTTTCACGTAGCGCCCTTTTCGTGCTGTAGAGGTGAAAATAACTATTATTAATCAAATAATTTACATTTTTATGTGCAACAACATTTATGTACATGAATAAAATGGATTTCAGTTGCAACTATTAGCAAAGTTTAACAGAACATGTGGCACTTTACCGTCACACACTTTTACGTTCCCGAGAGCTTGTGCAAGTGGACCTCCAGCTTCCTCACTGGGCGTAGCATACAGGTCGTTGTCGACGGATATTGCTCGAACCCGAAGCCCGTGAATGCTGGAGTGCCCCAAGGCTGTGTGCTGTCTCCCACGCTGTTTCTTCTGCATATCAATGATATGTTGGACACCTCCAACATTCATTGCTATGCAGACGACAGCACTGGTGATGCCATATACACGGGCCATGCAGGTCTCTCTCGGGAAATCGTCGACCAGTGCCGGGAGAAACTTGTGTCTTATATGGAGTCATCTCTTGAGAAGGTCGCGGAATGGGGAAAATTGAACCTTGTCCAATTTAACCCCCAGAAGACTCAAGTTTGCGCGTTTACCACTAAAAAAACCCCATTTGTCGTATCACCGCTCTTCGACAACACTTCCCTCAAAGCCTCGCCTAGTATCGGAATACTGGGTCTCGAAATCTCGAGCGATTGCCAATTTCGTGGTCATCTGGAAGGCAAAGCCAAATTGGCTTCAAAGAAACTGGGCGTCATTAATAGAGCACGGCAATACTTCAAGCCGGCCCACATACTAGCGCTCTACAAAGCGCAGGTCCGGCCACACATGGAGTATTGCTGTCATCTCTGGTCTGTGCACCCCAGTATCAGCTCAGAGCAGCTCGAATTGTCGGGGACCCAGTGCTCTGTGAACGGCTGGATCACTTGGCGTTGCGTAGAGACGTCGCTTCACTGTGTGTCTTCTACCGCATTTATCACGGGGAGTGTTCCGAAGAGCTGTTTAACCTGATTCCTGCTGCCGAATTCCACCTTCGCACGACACGCCACAAGTTAGGATATCATCCTCACCATCTGGATGTGTGGCGGTCCTCCACAGTGCGGTTTTCAAGGAGCTTTCTTCCACGTACTACAAAGCTGTGGAATGAGCTTCCTTGTGCGGTGTTTCCGGGACGATACGACTTGGGTACCTTCAAAAAAAGCGCGTACACCTTCCTTAAAGCCGGCAACGCTCCTGTGATTCCTCTGGTGTTGCAAGAGATTGTGGGCGGCGGTGATCACTTAACAAAAGGTGACCCGTACGCTCGTTTGTCCTCCTATTCCATAAAAAACAAAAAAAAACACATTCTTCGAGACTGGCCCGAGTACGTCCACTTGGGCGTAGTATTAGTTGCCACACTCTACGACTACGCCTGCGGTATCAAGTTGGCTGCGCAGCGGTGACTAATCTTTAATCTAAGGAGTAAATATAGCAAATTAATTTATAAGTAATATTTAAAAAAAATACTTAACACGAAATACTAGTATGTAGTTTCCTAAGATATTATAATATGCCTTTTATGTGAACATTAAATCATAGACAACTCCGTATCACCTCGTTGAGGTAAACTAATTTGGCACGAGATCAAAATGACAGCCAATAACGGAGCAAAAATCCTTATTAACTTGAGTGGCCGGTAACAAGAAAATTAAGTAATATTTTATTGAAGATGTTTGTGAGCCGATAATATCATTGTTCAGTTCCTAATGGATTACTTTTTGATTATAACAGTTAAAGTAAAAGATGTTTTGAGTCATATAGTAGCTAACATGGCAGACGTTGTTCTGTACATAATGAATAAAATATTTACTTTTATGAATTTGTCAGTAATATTTCATAACATCAATAATTATTTTGTTATAATGAAATTGTTTCACAGCAGATCTGTCAAACCATGCGTCAAAAAATTGTCTCGTAGAAATTATGTCCATACATTTAAGGGTCCCAAATCGAAATAAAAACTATCTTAACTCTCAAATTAGACTAAACTGCACACATTAAGTAATTCCCATTAAAATCCGTTTATTAAAAAACTAAAATTAGTTTACTAATGGACGGACTCCTAAAGGAGTTCACTGGAAACAAACATCAAGACACTGGATTTATATATACTTCTAGCTGAACCAGCAAACGTCTTATTGCCATATAAAGTAATAAAAAAAATTAAATACTCAGCTAACGTAGGTTTAGCCTCACAAGTTACATAAAAATTTAGTCGTAAAAAATTGTTCTTATTTGTGTGAGAATATTTATAATAGTTTTTTATATTTATATTATTATAAGATATAATTTATTGTCTTCCTTTTTAGCCTCACAACAGCATCATAATAAAATGACTTGATTTCTTGCTTTATCGTTTCTGGACATTTTATTACTACTCTGGCAGTCCTGGGACAGGTATACGGCAATAGCTATGAAGATATTGTACCGTCAGCAGTACCTAATACCCATGCAAAGTTTCGTGTAAATCTTTTTAAGGTGGTGATAATTACCTTGAAATATTTCGTTTCATACAAAAATGTAGGTAAAGCTAATATAAACTAGTAAGGATAACACCGTTGCCATTCTAAGCCTGCCAATATAATAACATTATTACAGTGGTAGAGTTCAGCTCGCTTCAGTATCATCCGCCTAGATTGCGACACTTAGTCCCGGTTTCACCACGCCACTACAAACTGACTTCAATAAAACAAAGTTTTACTAAAACTACTTCAAATACCGGTCTTGAACTATTAAAGACAAAGTTAATTCACTAAAACATTTTAAGTGATTTCATGAAAACTTACATGTCATATCAACAATAGAATGTATCAAAATCAAAACATGAATGAAAAAAAATCATATTTATATATTACTAGCTGCCCCGAAAGACTTCGTACCGCCTCAATCGATAAAAGACCTAAAATTTTTGTATAAAACAAACATATAACAAACAAAATGAAACGAGTTTATTTTTTACCTCCTGAGAAAGTTACAGATATAAAAATTCTTAGTTATTCATTTTAAACTATTATTTTTATTTGATTTCTAAATCACACATCAAAGGAAAATCAAAATTGTTGTTTTTATTTGATTCCGAGTATTTTAATATTTATTAAACCGTTTCAACCTTCTCTAGACTTCCACAAATAATTCAAGACCAAAATTAGCCAAATCGGTCCAGCCGTTCTCGAGTTTTAGGGAGACTAACGAACAGCAATTCATTTTTATATATATAGATGTCAATATTTCTGGTAATGACAGTAAAACCTCTTGAACCCGAACAAACTTCTTAAACGTCCAAAAATCAGCGGTCAGTATTAAACGCGATCAACTGCGTCTAGTTTTTTTTTTTTGGTGAAATACTAATTGAATTTATTAACTCGTTTAAAGGTTTAAACTTAAAGGTTTTAACTTCAAAGTGTTTTAATCGCGTTCTACTTCAACGGTGAAATCAGCTCTAAGTTTCCTAAATAGTTTACTTGTTGGTAGACCATGATCTCAAATACTAGCAAACCGCTAACTTTGGAGATAGTAGGCCAAGTTTCTGATAATATTGTTGATTTCTTGTTTGATATGGAGTGGAGATGATTATCGTTCAAAGTACTAAAATATTCCGTATTTATGTTTCTATTGACAATATAATTAATTTAAATACTGTCCAACTAGTACGGCAGTACCACTTACACTAATTAAACATATTACAAACAAAAAAAAGAAATAAAAAAAAACCCCTGAGTTTGTTGCGCCCATTCTTCTCAGGTCTGAGGCATTCATTTTGAAATGGGTGGTAGTTTTTTGACTTTCAATAAGTGATGTCACATCCTATTTTGAATAAAAATATTTGAATTTGAATTTGAATTAAAGAATAATTGAATAAATTATACAATTTTAATGCTCTCCGCCTATCTTAGTAGGTCAGAAACAAGGGAAATCCATTAATTATTGAATAGGTTCAATTGAGCGTTCTTGTCCTCTAGGCGCGTTTAAAGATGCCAATGAACACGCCATGGCTCGGGTTACGGTGCGATGAAGCGTGAACACGAAAAGTTTATTTTTAGGGACACATTTACGACACAATTGCTCATGAAGATTTGGAGCATCAACGTCTCCTATTCTCTCTCCGTTAAATTCGACACATAGTTTTAGCTGCTTGCATTGTGAAAACGGCACAGAGCATTTCGATTAAACTTTTGCCCTGTGCTTCCCTGGGGCGCAAAAAGAATAGGGTAATCCCAGGCCCAACGGTGTCGTAAGAGGTGACTTCGGGCATTTTGAAAGTGGGAGAATCACGCTGCCGTCTTTTGACGTCAGCACAATCGGGCCAGACTCGTCCGGGTACGTACCACACTCGCACAGAATACCGGTGTGAAGTAGCAGCCTAGTACAGCTACGATTCGCATAGGTTAGTGTCGAGGACCGGGGCCACCCCCCCCCCCCCCCAAACAAAATATGAGAGCGGTCCTTCAAGGCACTACCAGAACCAGAGAATCCCTCCCAGATCATTCGCGCTCGGGCTGCCCCTCGTGTTCTGGGGAGGGCACAGTACCGCACATGTCACAGGGCAGCAACACCACGGCACCCCGCTCCACGCTTAATGTGGACTTTTGTTATATCAGGGACGGAGACGCAGATATCTCGACCTAGCGATACGTCATATTTAACGTACCCCGGGTACAAAATTGAGCATAATTTTTTGCCTCATGCCGGGGTATATGTGTACGTTAGGGAGGATATCTGCTGTCGTCTTCTCGGCAATTTTGAGGGTAGGGACTAGTCCACTCTCTGGCTCCGCGTAGATTTAGAGGACTGCGTCCGCATCTAGGCGTGTGTCTACAGGGCCCATAGTGGTAACGCGAAAACGGATCACCTCATGGGCTGCGTTAAAGCGGCATTTGATGACGTGCTTGCACAGATCCCCTCCGCTGAAATCGTAGTCTTGGGTGATTTCAACGGGTACAATGCCGAATGGCTTGAATCACGAATCACAGACTACCCAGGACGAACTGTGCATAATTTTGCATTGGCGTATGGTCTGTCCCAATTTGTTGAGTCGCCAACGCGGCTCCCGGATGTGGATAGCCACATGCCGTCCTTATAGACATAGACACCCGATAGTTACCAGGTCTCTGTCGACGCCCCTCTCGGGACGTCCGACCATTGCCTGGTCAGGAGTTCAGTGACTATCCGACGCCAACGTCGCAGACCCGCTGCGTTTGGAACTACAAGTCAGCAGATTGGGATAGGTTGCGTTCCTTTTTAGCATCCTACCCTTGGGGCAAGGTTTGTTTCCCTTCGGATGATCCTAGTACCTGCGCCATTGCAGTAGCTGATTTGATACTGCAGTGCGTGGATATTTTTATTCCAAGCTCTGTAGAACCGATTGGTGGCAGATCACAGCCCTGGTTCGATGCGTCAGTTAAAGCAGCATCTGACTGCGGTTGCGGCGCTGGGCACAAAGGATCCGAACTGCATAGTTCTTTAGAGGAAATATAACCGTGACTCCAGATTTTTTAAGCGGCACATCGTCCGTGCGAAGTCAAAGCACGTCATCAAAATCGGCGAGCAGCTTTCCAATTACCCGACTGGAACACGCAAGTTCTGGTCGTTGTCTAAAGCTGCTCTTGGTAACTTCAACCAGCCGTCCATGCCGCCGTTGCACATGAGGAATGACACACTGGCCCATACGGCAAAAGAGAAAGCCGATCTCTTTTGCACTCTTTTTGCCTCCAACTCGACTCTTGACGAAAACAGAAAAACACCGCCGACCATCCCGTGGTGTCAGAGCTCCATGCCTGAAGTACAGTTCAGACAGAAAACTGTTCGGCGAGCTCTGTTTTCGTTGGACATTAGGAAGTAAAGCGGGCCGGATGGCATTTCTCCAATCGTGCTTAAAAGAGTTGACGCCGGTGCTAACGCGTTGATTTCGGCACTTTTATTCAAAATGCGTAGTCCCCGACTCATGGAAGTCAGCCCTTGTCCATCCGATCCAAAAAAAGGTGATAGTTCGGATCCGTCAAACTACAGGCCTATTGCTATTACCTCCCTGCTCTCCAAAATCTTGGAGAGCATAATTAACTGCCAGCTCTTGGTATACCTTGAGGGTCACCTATTGATCAATGACTGGCAGTACGGCTTTCGCCATGGTTGGTCGGCAGACGATCTTCTGGTATACCTAACACATAGATGGGCGGCGGCAATTGAAAGCAAGGGGGAAGGCCTGGCAGTTAGCTTGGATATAGCGAAGGCCTTTGATCGTGTATGTACAAGGCGCCCTTCTCAAAACTTCCATCATTTGGGCTTCCCGAGAGCTTATGCAAGTGGACCTCCAGCTTCCTCACTGGGCGCAGCATACAGGTCGTTGTCGACGGTTATTGCTCGAATCCTAAGCCCGTGAACGCTGGAGTGCCCCAAGGCTGTCTGCTATCTCCCACACTGTTTTGTTCTGCATATCAATGATATGTTGGACACCTCATATATATGCAGACGACAGCACTGGTGATGCCATATACACGGGCCATGCAGGTCTCTCTCGGGAAATCGTCTACCAATGCCGGGAGAAACTTGTGTCTTGTATCGATTCATCTCTCGGGAAGGTCGCGGAATGGGGTAAAATGAACCATGTCCAATTTAACCCCCAGAAGACTCGAGTTTGCACCCCTTGCCGATTGCCAATTGCATGGCCATCTGGAGGGCAAAGCCAAATCGGCTTAGAAGAAGCTGGGCGTCATTAATAGAGCACGGCAATACTTCAAGCTGGCCTACAATTCTAGCGCTCTAGAAAGCGCAGGTCCGGCCACACATGGAGTATTGCCGTCATATCTGGTCTGGCACACCCCAGAATCAGCTTGATCCATTTGACCGCGTTCAATGCAGATCAGCTTGAATTGTCGGGGACATAGTGCTCTGTGAACGGCTGGATCAGAGACGTAGAGACGTCGCTTCATTCTGTGTCTTCTACCGCATTTATGACGGGCAGTGTTCCAAAGAGCTGTTTAACCTGATTGCTGCCGCTGAATTCCACCTTTGCACGACACGCCACTAGTTAGGATATCGTCCCCACCATCTGAATGTGTGGCGGTCCTCCACAGTGCGGTTTTCAAGGAGCTTTCTTCCTCTTACTACAAAGCTGTGGAATGAGCTTCCTTGTGCGGTGTTTCCGGGACGATACAACAGGGGTATTCAAAAAAAGCGCGTACACCTACTTTAAGGGCTGGCAATGCTCTTGTGATTCCTCTGGTGGGCGGCGGTGATCACTTAACACCATGTGACCCGTACGCTCGTTTGTTCTCCTATTACATAAAAAAAATAGGATTTGGTTTTAAAAATTTAGTAATATTGGTTTCTTTTCCGATAAGTCATGATCAGGTACAAAAAAGTTTTGAACGTCCAAAAGTGCACGGTTCATAATCTCTTCCGCATTATTCTATTGCAAGGAATAAAAATATGATAGGTGAAAATTATAATATTCCATTAGTCACTATAATTTAGCTTGTCTAAGACGTATCTAAAATTGCAAACTCCATCATCATTAAATAACTTTCAGTATAATTGAATTTAAACACAAAATTTAATTTCAATGAAATCCACGAAATTCTTATATTATGTAGTAATAATTAAAATTTAGCCAGAATACAATGAAAGAACAAGATCTCATTTAATGTATTTTGAAGTTGGTAACAAAGAGCAATGAATGGAAGGAAAATGTTTATAATATTCAATGACGTTCTATACATATAGACAATGCACGTCATACAAAATCAAAGCCGATATATGGCACATGCCACAAATGACACCATAATAAGCTTCAACTGCTATGTCTATACATTTCTGCGTTTACTCTAGTTGTTTAAAATATTATTGGTCAATAGGCAAACACTATTTCAGTTACAGCTGCGTATTTTGAACTTAGAACCCGATTTTGGACAGTGACATCAGTGGAGTAGCAGTTAGGTATTTTTTTAAATCCAGACAATAACGTGGATTGCTATAAGTTTTACGTTAGTCAGTCTGTCCCATTTTCCGATCAAGATCTGTTCAGTCGAAGGTTTTTTACGTTTTTAATCAAAAATAACACTCATATTATAACGGGGAAAGTTTGTATGTTTATTTATTGGCTTGAGTTTATATTTGTTACCTCTGTACGTTCTAGAGGGATTTGGATTTAATAAGGTAAGGTAAGGTTTAATGAGAGAAACTAATACACAAATAAAATACTTTTATTAACATAAAATAATTAGTTAAACTGGTTATATAAATGTTGAGTTCTTTGAATTAAATTAAATTTGTCTTTTAGACTTATATATCTTTTCCAGGGTATCTTTTTGGTATAAGTAGCGTAAGCGGACATCAATATTTGTTTGGACAGCTTTTGTGAAATTTTAAATGTAGTTAAAACCAAAAAACTTAAATCCTTTAGTGGTGATATATAAATATGCTTATTTAGTTTGTAAATTTCTTCACATCTCGCTCTTGCTACCAACGGGACGGGCGTAAATTTTCTTTCATTATCTGTTCCACGGGAAAGCTGAAAAATATTACCTTTTACATATTTGCGATGTAAATAAGTATCAATTATAACTCGGTAACGATACTTCCGTGAAAACATGTAAATAGCACTAGTATGTAAGCGTTCACGTTCTTGTAAGCCGTTCACATTAAAATTTAAAGTTCAAAATACAATATTGCTAATCATTGTTCACTATGACCTTAAAAAAATTTTAACAAATAAACAACCGACTTCAAAAACACTATTCCAAACCAATAGATATAATATACACTAAAAAGTATAAAAATAATTGCGTATTTTTATACAATCTAATTAATAGATCTAATTCTAGTAACATAGAACATGGAAGCACCAGCTTTAAAATAAAAAAATAATTATCAAAATCGGTTCACCCAGTCGAAAGTAACAAACCGAACCAAAACCGACGAATTGAGAACCTTTTTTGAAGTCTCTGAAATCTGAAGCCGAGTCCCCGGCAACAGGATCATCCTGCCACTACTAGCAGCGGCCGTTCACGAGTATGACGCATGAGCCTGCCATCGTTGCCTCTCTCAACCATATTTTGGGGAGGAGACGACCCGTCCCATGTCGCCGCCACAAGAAGTGAGAAGAAGTTTAAGCGAGCATAACGAGTTCCAACTTGAGAGATAAAATCGTTTTTATTTCGATTTGGGACACATAATTATATTTATTTCCAATATTTGTTTTGTGTGGATATATTTTCTATCAGAGAATTTATTCACGCACAGTTTGACATTTCTGCTGTGAAATAATTTCATTATAACAACAGGGAGCATATTTATAAATTCATTCTTGATGTTATGAAATATTATTGACAAATTCATAAACATCAGTATTTTATTTATTATGTACTGAATAACGTCTGTCGGTTCAGCTAGTATTAATTAATATTACTTTAAGTAAATATTTATTTTGAAATGTGGTGGTTGCGTCACATACTCCGAATACCATGGAGGGCCCGTCGCACGAACATCTGCTGCTCAAGATAGAGAATGCTCAGCGTCTGTACACGGTCTGCTTACAGCGCATAGTGCGATACTTTATGGTGACAGGGAAAATAGAGGGTAAAAGACCTAGAGGCCTTAGTCCTAAACGGTGTTCGGATCAAATTCCCGACACGAAATCTGAAGACACGTATAAGTGCCGCACAGAAGTGCGGCACTTATACGTGATCGTCTCCAGGATCGTCTCCAGGACGGAAAGAAACCGATGGAGACAAATCGTTGACCAATTGAATGTGAGTCACGATCCGCAGCAGTGACGACTAAAAAGATGAGATTTACTTTATACAAGCAAACATTGTCCTTGAAACTGCCACAGTTCCCGTCACTGAATAACTAAACTCTTCATAAAATAAATCGCTTCGTTGATTCCTCGTGTAAATCTGTATGTAGTAATGGATTATTTTACAGACAAAAGCAATTTGAATGAACTTGTTGAAACTAAGAGAGAAAATGCATTATTCAAATTCTTTTTGATAGAAGATCTCATTGTTGAATTTCATTTGAATTTAGACTAGTTACAATAAAAGTGAGTGAGTGCTGCAACTTCATTTGAATGTTATTTAAAAAATGTAGGTTGTCTATCATAAAAACGAGTAGTTGGTGAAATATCGAAAAATCTAGATGAATATCTGATGAATGCAAATTAAATTGCATAAAGTAAAGGTTTCACGATAATGAATGAAATTTAAAACTCATTTTAGTTAGAATTCGTATTTGTTCGATAATATTCAGTTATAATTCATGGAAAACAGTGAAACGTTTAAACGACATGAAAAGCAGACACATGTTGTGGAGATAATTGGAGAATAATTAATATGCAGCCACTTATGTATTACGCAGGAACAGAATAATATATTATGATATGAAATGAAACCGGAAACTGTGCGCGCGTATAATTCGTTGCTATATTAATACGCTTCTATCGTTCGTATCTTTTTAAAGGAAATGTGCTTTTCACCCAATTTAAACTTGCTTTTTATTAATAGTTTGTACACCTTCGTGTGACAGGACTGTGCGTTAGTAGCGCTCTCTGGGTTTCCACGGAAGACCAGCGTCGTGGATTCTTTCGAAACCACAACTATGCTGAGTTGGGGCCCATTGGCGTCATTAGATCATTATTAGATTAGTGTAACTTTAAGAACTATTATCAGAATGTATAATGACGTCAATAAACATTTTTTCTATCTTTCTTCTTTCTTTCTTTTATGTATATCTCTTTGTATGTAAAATTGAGTGTCCTTTCAAAGCGTTGGATTAATTTGACACTTTGCACACTTATCCAGCACCGATGACATTCTACTAGAAACCTCAGGATTATAAATTTTTGGTAACCCGGTGATGTATATTAAATTCAAATGATTTTTATTCCTATAAATATAGTTTAAATGCGCGTGAAAATGTTAACCTCTAGAAAACCTTTGATTTACAATTAATACCATTTTCATAGTAGTATACAA
>CATIXN010000025.1:2312258-2340230 GCA_949711725.1 Leptidea reali | reverse complement strand
AAAAGAAAATAAAACGAATCGAAATAAAAGCCATCTCTCAAATTGGATCAAACTGCAGAATGTGCAAAATTTTATCAAAATCGATTGAGTAGATTTTACTTTATACGACGATAAGAGAATGACGTTCATCTAATCATAAGTGATACGCCCTGGCCATAAGAATACAGTACTGCTCAAGATACTTGATTGAAAATCGAAATTTCGCTCATCACTTTAGACAGAGTTTACGTCTCGTCAGTTCAGTAATTTCCCTAGACACGGCACTCTTCAAACAACCAACCTAGCCGGTATCCTGCGGAGATAAGCCTCCCTCTGGTAAGTAAACGAATTGCTTGTTAAATTATATAAGACATGATGGAGTAACAATGACAACGCGTTTCAAGTACAACCTTAGCGAAAACATATTATTTAATAAATTAACACCCGGCCATTTTGTAATTATAACATTATTGGATGATTTATGGTCCTTCGAGCTGGGGGCTTTTAGTGTAAACAAGAAACTTTGCACACTTCTGCGAAATACAATGTCTATATATGCGCAGAGTAAATTTTGACGGCCGATGTTTTCAGGATTTTTAAACACTTAAATACGTAACACCAGAGACTAAATGGTATTCGTGACGAGTCAAGTGAAGTGAGCATGTGTGAAGTATGTGAGTAAAGGAGGAGCGAGGAGATGGGTGGCGAAGGGTATATACTCGTAATGTCATGTGTTGTTCAATTATGACGAGATAATATATTATATTTGAAAGTTATAAGTTATAATTGTAAAATCTGTATTAAAGTGATTTGTGATAAAATACTGTTTTTATTTTCCCTTACTGCTTTACATATTAATACTTTAAACTTAAGTAATTGATCATAAATTTTATTGGTAACTATTTATTTGTAAAACGGTAATTTGTGTAATGGTTTTTTTTTCATGAGCGACTACGAGAAATACACTATTTTTGACATTATGATACCTATTATTTTAAACTATTTCTTCAATAATTAATACTTAGAAACGGCTTTAATTATTTCGATTGGGTTTCCTAATTGTTATTTTGTATTTTGATCACACATTGAATGAAAGCAAAGTATCCAAATACCTTTTAATTTAAATATATTATGATATTTTAGATTAAAAAATATTTTTAATTAATATAACAACTACTTTATCCACACGAACAGAAAAACACTAGTCTAAAAAAAATGGCGTGCGTACAAAGTACACTTGTAAGAAGTGCAACTTCTTTGGAGAACTTATTTTTAAATCTCGTTTATATCAATTATCCTAATCTGTTCTCTAAACCAAAAGTTTTTTGTCAATATTAGAATTTATTAGATGTTCTACTTACTCGCGACCACGCGCTAAACCTGCACGATACAACGCTAGTAGGGAAGATGTTCTACTTATTCGCGGCCGCGTTCTAAACCTGCACGATACAATGCTAGTAGGGAAGATTTTCTACTAACTCGCGGCCGCGCGCTAAATCTGCATGATACAACGCAAGTAACAAAGTTGTTCTACTTACTAGCGGTGCCATATGCTTCATGCTACGTTCTCCCTTTCTCACTCAATCATAATCGATCTCAATCTCCCTGTCCCTCTTCTTGGATAAAATCGTCCCACATTTCCGTGACACTTTATTGCCACATATAGACACTGGATTTAAAAAATGGTCCCAAATTTGTTCTCGGTACCATCGAGAACCTCGGATTCGATATCCATATTGTTGAAATTTGCGCGGTGGCCATCTTGGATTTCAAAAATTTTCCCAAATTCGTTCTCTGCACCCTCTAGAACCTCGGATTCGATATCCATATTGTTGAAATTATAAATATGCGCAGCGGCCATCTTGGATTTCAAAAATGATCCCAAATTCGTTCTCTGCACCCTTGAGAACCTCGGATTCTTATCCATATTGTTGAAATTATAAATTTGCGCGGCGGCCATCTTGGATTTCAAAAATGATCCCAAAGGCCGTCTCTGCACCCTTGAGAACCTCGGATTCTTATCCTTATAGTTGAAATTAGTAATATGCGCGGCGGCCATCTTGGATTGCAAAAATTATCCCAAATTCGTTCTCTGCACCCTCGAGAACCTCGGATACGATATCCATAATGTTAAAATCATAATTTTATATTAATATTTTGGCTAATAGGGAAGATGTTCTACTTACTAGTAGCCGCGCGCTAAACCTGCACGATACAAGGCTAGTAGGGAAGCCCGAGAGTAAGAGATACTCTTCCTAAATCGCTGTCAATCGCTCTCTCCCCTGAACAAAAACCTCTTCCTCTTCTTGAACAAAAGCGTCTTTTACCCTAATGCGCCTTAAGAAGTTTAACTCCATAAATTGTTTTGTATTCTTTCGACAATATTTTCATAAATAACCGATTAATATTAATTTTCTCAAAAATGCATGGAAATATTGTCATTATTTTCGAAAAAAGAGCACGCGAAGTTTCTTCTTGAACAAAACGTCTTTTATCCTCCAACTACATTGCAGGAGCGTCTTTTGAATTTGGAACATTACAACGCTTCTGCAATGTTGTATGAAACGGCGTGCTGGGGTTATTAAATACTCTTTGATCGGATCTCTTTTGTCATTCTTGGCATACCATAGTCTCTTTGCGAAATAAAAATTGGCGGCAAAACTGAAAATTCGTCTTCTTTTGTTATTCACTAAATAAATATAAATTTAATAATAATTAAAATGAGTTCCAATGGTTCAGACAGTGAAATGGAGATTGATTGTTTTCCACCAGATTTAAGATCAGAAGCCAAATTGGCAATGGAAAACCTGCTTCCAGCGAAATCAAAAGAAAATTACATGAAAGTATGTGAAAATTTTATGAGTTTGAAAAACGAAAAAAAAGTGAACATTTTCTCTGAAACAGTATTTTAATGAGATTGCTAAAACCAAACAGCCATCTACAGTATGGGCAATTTACCACATGCTGAAATGTACTACAGTTCATGTCAAAAACGTCATTAACTTGAAAAATTATGGGAGTTTGACTACTTTACTTAAAATATCTTATATATCTTCTCGAAAATGTTTACTGGTGAAAAAATATAGCAATTTTTAATTAAAGCCGTAGATGATATATATTTAGCGGCAAAGGTAAATATAATTTAATGCATAATATAAAAAGTGTGTTTTGTTTCCCTGCATTCTTTTGAGAAAAACACTATATGCCTCGGCGGGAAATGGCAAGTGCCTGTCTCGAATTTAGTGAAGTCCTCACCTACGAATCGGCCTCAAACTAATACTCGACCTGCAATTGCCTTTTTCCCGGCCTTTGCAATAACGTACTATTAATAAGCTAATTTCAGTTTGAGATTTACGTAATTTTCTTTGTATTTTTTGTTCACTTCTGTTCCATTTTCATAAGCCAACTGCTGTTCTTAGTCTTAACATAAAGCTATGAAATAAATATTCTTATCCTTCTATATCGGTACTTGGGTAGTTATGTAACATAGTCCTTAACATGAGAATACTAATTAAATATGTACTATACAGCGAGAATATTATAATCCCTTGCGAGCTATAGCAAGTTGAATAATTACAACTAAGTATGTCACCTTCATCATGATAATGTGTGGTAATTAAGACTTTAATTAGTTCTGCTTTGTCTTTATGTTGTGTGAAAAGATATTTGGTTCGTATAATATGAAGAATGTTCAAGTTTCAGTAGATGGAGGAACTAGCTATTTGTCGTGGAAATCAAAAGTGATCTGTTTTAAATTAACATACAAAAGGTGTGATATATCATATTACCACTAGTATTGTAATTATTATGACGGGTACTCACGATATATATTTTATTGATTAGATGCCGATATTTCGTACATCAATCACCAGTGTCCACGTGGCGCCTAGTTCGTTTTGGTCTTTAATTCCCTGCTACTAAAATAAAATTGTACTGCATAGAGAGACCACGTTATTCCAATGTTTGCGTTAGCCTAAAACCATCCTTCCTATTAAAACTGTTAGGATGCTTTTTAATTTCTATAGCTTCTCTAACAAGCCGTGGGATGTATTGGCGTTCAGCAGAAATCACTCGTCGGTTGTAGTGGTTGCAATTGGAGATTTTTAGGATCGTTATTTTTGATTGAGTGTTCCTTAATGAGTTGAGAAAGAGCTCTTTTTGTTTGTCCAATATAAGAGCTTCCACTGCTACAACTGTCAACTTTACAGGCCCCGGGGCACTGGTATGGAATACTGTGTTTTGGTGAACGTAGGTACATAGATCGACCACTTTTTTGAGGGGTTGAAAAATTGTTATTTTATCATACTTCCTCCTCAGTTTTCCTATTTTATCAGTGACTCCTTTCATGTATGGTACATATGTCACTTGCCGTTCCACCCTTGCGGTGAGCCTATGTGATATTATACTTGTTAAAGCCGTTTTGTGCCCATTTTGACAAAGTACTCTATTAACGTGTTCTAGTTTCTGCGTCATGGTCAAGTGATTTGTGTGACCTTCACACAGATCATAATTATGCGCGTTTTGTTAACAATCTTATCAGTATACATTTAATATAAAAAAAGGTCTTATCGATTAAATATGATAATAATTTACTTATATGCAGGTTGTAGAAAAGTTTTGCACTTAGATTTATTGAAATATATAGTATTTAGGCGTTGGTTCCGTCCAACGTCCCAATTGATACAAATAGATGAAGCCATTTTTTTAAATTTAAAGCATACACAAATGGATAAAAATTATAAAAAGGCATAAAGGACATTTATTTGCTCAAAATTGATTCCTTTAGATTTGTTTTTGATGTCATTTCTAATACACTAGATACTACTACTACCGCTTCGAAAACAAATGGCGCTCAGAGAGAGAAGAAGCGGCGCAAGAAAGTCTCCCAGCATACTTTTTTTTGCGCTATTTTCAATAAAAATATACAATGTTGTACAGTCATTTCTATCGCTATAAAAAAATAATAATTTAGTCCCAGTCTGTCCGATCACTTAGATATTCAGCTGTGGAGTAGTAGGATTTACGAGAGAGACATTTTTTAATAAAATATTTAAATTTGTTTATAGATAATGCTTAAACAGTGGCTGGGACTTTATTATAATATTGTATACATTTAAGCTATTATGTATGTTATGCAAGCCTACTTGAATTAGTTACAAGCAATCCCTTATTTCTAGTGTTATATATATATTTTTTCACATTTACCGTACAGGGGCAGTAATAAATGGAGTTTATTATTTGTATAGGTAAAGAAATACTAATGCATGTTGTTTTATTTACAAAAATAACATTTATAGAGAAAGTCAGTTCAAAATTGCTCTGGCATTAAAACAAATATAAATTATAACATTTATTGTTAATTCTTACAATTCAAATGATTTGAGTTTTCTTTAGTGTTAATTCCGCCAATATCCGTCTTTAAACAATTCGACACGTGGTTCGCCTCGTGCACGAGTAAACTCAAATCATTTGAATAATTATGGATTTCCGCAAAGTAACGCCTACTTCAATAAATTTTCAATAAATTCTTACAATCAAAACAGACAAGCAGTACAGTTTTGTTGAAGTGAAAGCATTCTTTTTGTTGAAATGACAGCCTCTTTAGCATCTTTGAGGTTTGAAAGTCATGAATCGAAAAAGCGACAGTAGGTAGGTAATAAGAGACAGACACATAAATTCATAAGAATTAACGTGGGAGAAAATGAGATACGATGCATTATATAGTGTTTTGGTACCAGGCGATCATAGTTGAAGAAGAGATTAGAAGTGGGAGAGTCACGCAGCCGTCTTTTGACGTCAGCACAATCGGGCCAGACTCGTCCGGGTTAATTACCACACTCGCACAGAATACCGGCATGAAGTAGCGGCCTAGTGCCGCTATGTTTCGCATAGGTTAGTGTCGAGGACCGGAGGCCATTCCCCCCCCCCCATCCCCAACAAAGATTATGAAAGCGGTCCCTAAAGAGATAGTACCCCAGGAGGGTACCGGCTCTACCAAAGTCGGAGAATCCCTCCCCGAGCACTCTAGCTCGGGCTGCCCTTCGTATTCTGGGGAGGGCACAGTACCGCGCATGACCAAGAACAAACGAGGCAGTAACACCACGGCACCCCACTCCACACTCAACGTGGACTTTTGCAATATCAGGGGAATTCACTCCAACTTAAACGCCGTCCACCACCACCTTGAGACGGCGAAGCCGGCCTTGTGTTTCCTTACGGAGACGCAGATATCTCGACCTAGCGATACGTCATATTTAACGTAGCCCGGGTACAAAATTGAGCACAATTTTTTGCCTCATACCGGGGTATGTGTGTACGTTAGGGAGGATATCTGCTGTCGCCGTCTCGGCAATTTTGAGGGTAGGGACCTGTCCACTCTCTGGCACCGCGTAGATTTAGAGGACCGCGTCCGCATCTATGCGTGTGTCTACAGGTCCCATAGTGGTAACGCAGGAACCGATCATCTCATGGGCTGCGTTCAAGCGGCAATTGGCGACGATTGACTTGCAGAGATCCACTGAAGTCGTAGTCCTGGGTGATTTCAACGGGCACAATGCCGAATGGCTTGGATCACGTACCACAGACTACGCAGGGCGATCTGTGCATAATTTTGCATTGGCGTACGATCTGTCCCAATTGGTTGAGTCGCCAACGCGGCTCCCGGATGTGGATAGCCACATGCCGTCCTTATTAGATCTTCTGCTGACTACACTTCCCGATGGTTACCAGATCATTGTCGACGCCCCTCTCGGAACGTCCGACCATTGCCTGGTCAGGAGTGTAGTGCCTATCCGACGCCCACGTCGCAGACCACCAGCGACCCGCCGCGTTTGGCACTACAAGTCAGCAGACTGGGATAGGATGCGTTCCTTTTTTGCATCCTACCCTTGGAGCAGGTTTGTTTCCCTTCGGATGATCCTAGTGCCTGCGCCGTTGCAGTAGCCGATGTGATACTACAGGGCATGGATATTTTTATACCAAGCTCTGTAGTACCGATCGGTGGCAGATCACAGCCCTGGTTCGGAGCGTCAGTTAAAGCAGATCTGACTGCAAAAAACAGGCGTATCGAACTTGGGTTGCGGCGCTGGGCACAAAGGATCCGAACTGCAAAGTTCTAAAGAGGAAATACAACCGTGCTTCCAGATTTTTTAAGCGGCAAATCGCCCGTGCAAAGTCAAAACACGTCGTCAAAATCGGCGAGCAGCTTTCCAGTTACCCGACCGGAACAGCCAGCCGTCCATGCCGCCGTTGCACATGAGGAATGACACCCTGGCCCATACGGCAAAAGAGAAAGCCGATCTCCTGTGTGCTCTTTTCGCCTCCAACTCGACTCTTGACGACGACGGAAAAACACCGCCGACCATCCCGCGGTGTCAGAACTCTATGCCTGAAGTACAGTTCAGACAGAAAACTGTTAGGCGAGCTCTGTTTTCGTTGGACGTCAGGAAGTCGAGCAAGCCGGATGGCATTTCTCCAATCGTGCTTAGAACGTGTGCCCCTGAGTTGACGCCGGTGCTAACGTGTTTACTCCGGCACTCTTATTCCAAAAGTCCCTGACTCATGGAAGTCTGCCCTTGTCCATCCGATCCAAAAAAAAGGAGACAGTTCGGATCCGGCAAACTACAGGCCTATTGCTAATACCTCCCTGCTCTCCAAAATCATGGAGAGCATAATTAGCCGTCAGCTCTTGGTATACCTAGAGGGTCACCAGTTGATCAACGACCGACAATACGGGTTTCGCCATGGTCGGCCGGCAGGTGATCTTCTGGTATACCTAACACATAGATGGGCTGCGGCTATTGAAAGCAAGGGGGAAGGCCTGGATATAGCGAAGGCCTTTGATCGTGTATGGCATAAGGCGCTCCTCTCTAAACTTCCATCATTTGGGCTTCCCGAGAGCTTGTGCAAGTGGACCTCCAGCTTCCTCACTGGGCGCAGCGTACAGGTCGTTGTCGACGGACATTGCTCGAACCCGAAGCCCGTGAATGCTGGATTGCCCCAAGGCTGTGTGCTATCTCCTACGCTGTTTCTTCTGCATATCAATGACATGTTGGACACCTCCAACATTCATTGCTATGCAGATGACAGCACTGCTGATGCCGTATACACGGGCCATGCACGTCTCTCTCGGGAAATCGTCGACGGGAAAAGGTCGCGGAATGGGGTAAATTGAACCTTGTCCAATTTAACCCCCAGAAGACTCAAGTTTGCGCGTTTACCACTAAAAAAACCCCATTTGTCGCATCACCGCTCTTCGACAACACTTCCCTAAAAGCCTCGCCTAGTATCGGAATACTGGGTCTCGAAATCTCGAGCGATGGCCATCTGGAGGGCAAAGCCAAATTGGCTTCAAAGAAACTGGTCGTCATTAATAGAGCACGGCAATACTTCAAGCCGGCCCACATTCTAGCGCTGTACAAAGCGCAGGTCCGGCCACACATGGAGTATTGCTGTCATCTCTGGTCTGGCGCACCCCAGTATCAGCTCGATCCATTTGACCGCGTGCAACGCAGAGCAGCGCGAATTGTCGGGAACCCAGTACTCTGTGAACGGCTGGATCACTTGGCGTTGCGTAGAGACGTCGCTTCATTGTGTGTCTTCTACTGCATTTATCACGGGGAGTGTTCCGAAGAGCTGTTTTACCTAATTCCTGCCGCCGAATTCCACCTTCGCACGACACGCCACAAGTTAGGATATCATCCTCACCATCTGGATGTGTGGCGGTCCTCCACAGTGCGGTTTACAAGGAGCTTTCTTCCACGTACTACAAAGCTGTGGAATGAACTTCCTTGTGCGGTGTTTCCGGGACGATACGACATGGGTACCTTCAAAAAAAGCGCGTACACCTTCCTTAAAGGCCGGCCGCTCCTGTGATTCCTCTGGTGTTGCAAGAGAGTATGGGCGGCGGTGATCACTTAACAACAGGTGACCCGTACGCTCGTTTGTCCTCCTATTCCATAAAAAAAAAAGAGATTATCTTATGCATGACGCGAGTATACCTTAATATATTCTGTCGTCATGCGCAGGACGTTTTATTATATAGTAGTACTCCATAGACACCAGGAGAACATAAATATGATAGCAGTGATAGTAATGTAGTGGTTGAACTCATGTGTTATCCTAGCAACATGTACTAGGACTTCATATGCAGTTAAGAGGTTCAAGCACAATGCAGGTTTCACTTCTGACATTTGCGTACTTTGTTACGCACGAAATTTTTTTCATTAATAACATAACTTGAGTTGGTTGAATTTAAAGCAAAAGTAAAGTAACGAGAAATAAATATAGTGCACTGAATAAGATTGGAAATCGGAATTTATTATAACGAGAAACCATTTAATCTCACATTCCACATTGAATACCAATAAAATCAATAACCTCACAGTGAAACTTGGACGCCCAACGGCATTTGTAGCATTCGTATCACGAAACAGATCAGTTTTAGTGGGTGAGAATATTGACAGATTAACTTTTCCTACAGTTTGATTAATATTTGAGCGACGGGTTCGTAAAAATGAAACAGAGTGCTATAAGGGGAGTTCGTAAATAATAGAGCAAAGCAGATATTTATTATCTATAAGATCAAATAGATTGTAATACAAGTATCAATAGAAGGCTCCTTCACACACGCGCTTTTTTGATCTTTTTTTGATATGCGAAAACTAAGCCTAATTTACATCTCAAAGATTTTCAAGGTGACGAGTATAAATCAATGAAAGAAAATACTTTATTGCATCTAAAATACATACATACATGCTAGCGTCCCAAATATGTTGGTCCCAGTGAGTCAAACATCTTTGTGCCGTTTGGTGTCGAGACACTTGGCCCGTGGGGCCCCGAGGCGCGGAGAATGTACAAAGTACTATCTTCGCGCCTCAACAGAGCTGGAAACCAAAGCCTACAACCCAACTATTTTGGTCAACGGATCAGCCTAGCTATCCAACGCGTAAATACTGCCAGTATTCTTGGTACGTTTCCCCGTAATGATAGTTTTTAATGGTTTACTTACTTAATCTTTTTACGCATTAAATTTGGTTAGCTTCTGACCGCTACATGAGCTCATGCGAATAACCCAAATAAACAACCTTTAATTTAAATATTACTTTTGGGCCGAAAATAATACAGTACAAAAGGAAAAGAATATCAGTTTTCTGGTGAAATTGAATTTTGATCCACTTGAGCCTTGTCCGAATTTCAGATACATGATCATATTTGCGTAACCCAAATATGAATTTAATTACGAAATTTTGAAAACGCTTAAGTTTGTTTACGCTTAAGGTGCTCATAAGTAACATATAGATAGCTAGTAAATTATGCATAGTCAAGATTAGAGGGTAAAAGAGACAATTGTGATGATTCTAACGATTTTGAAATAAGCCTGAGGAAATATGGATATTAATGATAATAGAAATAAATCCGTCAAACAACACACCTATTTAAATCAATACTAGTTCCATAATGTAGAAACAAGCAACGACAAATAAAATTTCACAAAAATTCGCCTGAAAAAACTCCTAACAAGATTAATAATGCATTTACTACTGACCAACGCTCGTAATAAATAAAGGCTTAAACGAATTAAGCGCATTGTTCTGAACCCTAATGTAATATTCTACTTATTAGGTGACGTTGGTAATTTACAATCTAATAGAATGGGAAAAGAAGGGCTAAGTAATGAAGCTTTTTTTTATGGAAAAGGAGGCCGGACGAGCGTACGGGTCACCCGTGTTAAGTGATCACCGCCGCCCACATTCTCTTGCAACACCAGAGGAATCACAAGAGCGTTGCCAGCCTTTAAGGAAGGTGTACGCGCTTTTTTTGAAGGTACCCATGTCGTATCGTCCCGGAAACACCGCACAAGGAAGCTCAATGCACCGCACTGTGGAGGACCGCCACACATTCAGATGGTGGGGACGATATCCTAACTTGTGGCGTGTCGTGCGAAGGTGGAATTTGGCGGAAGGAAGCTTTAAAGATATTTTACGTGTTCCGCATAATTAAAATAAAAGCGATAACTAGGGAATGAAGCCGAACTTGCATATGGAAGGCATAATTGTAAAATATATGCCTATACACTTTCAAATACTTTTGTTAAGGAAACATCTTCTTTTAAGTGGTACTTCAGGTGGGACGGACAATTTTGGTATTGTGGAAAAGCACTGAACTCGCGTTACCGTCGCGCCAAAGAGCTTAGAGCATATTATGACAGAACAATAATTACACAAATAAAATTGGAAAACAACATTTTATGAACGATGCGGGACTCGAACCCGCGACCTCTTGCGTTATGTGCGAGTGGTCTTTTAACTGAGCCAACCGTTCGGGTGACGTATCTTGTATGCTTTGTTATGACAAGATTTTATACTCGAACGGTTGGCTCAGTTAGAAGAGCACTCACACGGCACGCGAGAGATCGTGGGTTCGAGTACCATTTCGTTTTTAAGATTTTGTTTACAAATTTTATTTGTGAAATCAATCCAACAGCTTTAAAATTTATTTGCTGTGATATTACGCACAAATTGCTTTCATATTTTTAATCTATATTGGTAAAAAATATGCCTATAAGTATTCGCCTTTCATATGAACACCGTTACGTAAAAATCTGAAATATATGAAATCAATGTTCATGATAAAGAAAAAAGCAATTGTTTAATTTCTACAAACGAAATCATGAGATTAACCCAGTTAGCGTTATATCTCGTACGGCCATTACTTTTTAATTAGCACATGTTGTTGGCTCATAAATGTTTTAACTTGGCAATTAACGTTCAGAGATGTAATTGTGGTTTCAGATCCCTTGCATTTACATTTAAATATTTTTAATTATAAACGTGATCAAAATACATTGTGCGGGATAATAGATGTAATCTTAACCTGTAGCTCGTGTAATAGTAGTTAGGTATCCCTTAATGGTTTAACTCTAAGCTTCTGTGAATGCGTTGTTGACAGTGACAACTGACAGCTGGACAGGGTGACCTAACAAAAAAGGCATCGGCACATTTCCACTACCACCGTTGACGAGAAAATGTTTTCATCATCATCATCAGCTGTATGACGTCCACTACTTGACAAAGGCCACGATGATCGGTCCTGCGCTGCCCTCATCCAACGTATTCCGGCGATCTTGACCAGATCGTCGGTTCATATTGTGGGGGGGGGGGCTACCAACACTGCGTCTTCCGGTACTTGTTTGCCATTCGAGGACTTTACTGCCCCAACGGCCTACTGTCCGTCGAGCTATGTTCCGTGCCCACTGCCACTTCAGTAAAATCACTGCCCAAATTCTATTTGAACATTAGAAATTGTTTTATTCGTAGTTTGTTGCGCCCATTGTTCTCAGGCCTGAGGCATTCATTTTGGAATGGGTGGTAGTTTTTTTTGACTTTCAATAAGTGATTTCACATCCTATTTTGAATAAAAATATTTGACTTTGAATTTGTATTTGAATTCCTAAAAGCTCAGCAAATTTTCTATTTAATTTTACATTTAATTATTTAGATGCTAGCTGGTTTGTGAATTTTTAGTAGGCGGTATTGATAACCCTACTGATCCTATTTCCAAGAGTGTATACACTTCATTGTACTTCTATTGTATTGACTTGACTTATACAAGTAAAAGAATAGCTGCAGTTAAATTAATGCTTGAATTTATTAATGAGAACAACTGATAGAGGATTGATTTAAGGCAATTACTAGTAACTTACTAAATCACTCAAGAATTCATTTTAAAATATTGTTATGAGCATGGATTTCGTGGATTGAAAAGTAGTTAGACTAGGATTTAGTTAGAAAAATACAATAGGACTATATAAAAATTAATTACACGCAAAAGGAAATAGACCAATAACGCACACATAAAAAACTAACACTAACTAATTACTCTAACTGAGAATTAAACACATATCATTCAATTATTATTCACTTGTCACAATATTATATTATAATACTAGCTAACCCGACAGACGTTGTTCTGTTCATAATAAAAAAAACTCTTGCGGATGGAATTTTGGAAAATCCGTTCTTAGCTGACCTCTACTCGGCGAAAGGAATATTCCTACCAAATTTCAAGTCTCTACGCCTTATGGTTCCAGAGATATCGTGATGAGTGACTATATACGTGGAAATCTCTCATATATATATATAGATTTATATACCTGGGAACAATATTCGAGAAATTTCTAGGCGAACGTAATCAATGTTCTATTTTGACACATGAGTCTAGAATGTTCGATCTTCCATCTCTTTCCTAGCATCATTCTTTCCTTGTCGCACAATTGTAAAACGTTTGCTCTAGCTTCTAAAAATTTCTCATCGTCTCTCTCGTACATCATTCCGTCCTTGTCATACATTCTATAATTTTCACACTAGAATGTTCCTTGAGCAACCATTTTCGAAAATGCCTGAAAATTGTACCAAGTCTTGCTCTAAAGCTGCCTGAGACACAGTTTCAGGCTCCTAGAGCCGGTTCGCACAAACATGCGGGCTGCAAGAAAGATACTTATTTGCAAATAATAGATGCTCCGCAAACGCTTGGTTTTCGTGCACTGTTGTTTAGACTCTTTAAAAATTATAATAAGTACTTTACAAATATAGATTTTTTCATTAATCGTGTTTTCTCATTTAGAGTAAAACTTATTGATATTTTAAAAAAATAATTATGTATTATGAATAAAAGATAACAAGTGAGATTTAAAAGCTTAAATTAATTCTTCAACCTTATGCTATAATTTAATTTCATTAGTTAAAGTAATTTAAAGCGAATACCTGATGCTTCTGTAATATACATAAGATAATATTTATTAACACAGCCGTCATAATCTGCACTACGCTATAGGCAGACCGTTGATCTGAGTCTTCGCCTGCGGGGTACAGGGGCACGGGGGTATGACGACAAAGGGGACTGAGACAGGTGCGGGCGGCGGGGGCGCTTAGTGAGATATACACGAAATGAGCGATTACAAAAATTCGCCCGTCGCCCGCACCTGACTCAGTCCCCATTGTTCTTTTTTTCTCTTTTAATTATTACTAAGCACATAAATTTTATTTTATTGTTTATATAGATGTACGTGTTATCTGTGGCTAATGTAGATGGTTTCACAATTTATAATTAGGATTTATATGTATTAGTTATAGCAAAATGTTATTGTGTCACTGTTTATTGGTCCCAATAAAGTAAATAATAAGTAAGAATATAAGTATTTCCAATTTTCTACTATGTTTTAGATCCTTTCTCAGAACGGCCTGAAATCATGTTTCAGCTTGCTCTTACCAGTGGGAGGCTCCTATGCACAGGATGCCGGCTAGATTATCGGTACCATAACGGCGTCTATTTCTGCCATGAAGCAGTAATGTGTAAGCATTACTGTGTTTCAGTCTGAAGGGCGCCGTAGCTAGTGAAATTACTGGGCAAATGAGACTTAACATCTTGTGTCAAGGTGACAAGCGCAGTTGTAGTGCCGCTTAGAATTTTTGGGTTTTTTCAAGAATCCTGAGTGGCACTGCATTGCATCAATTACCATCAGCTGAACGTCCTGCTCGTCTCGTCCCTCATTTTCATGGCTGACTCGCCTGATTTCGATCTATTCAATTCGTTACCAAACGCGTTAAGAGGTAGATTGACAACGCTTTTATTATATTACTTCTTGATTTATTGTCTTCAGTTCATTATTATCTAACACTTTTATAGTATGTTTGCGAAATTTGTCAATGCCTTCAGATCAAAAAAGCAATTTTTTTTATTACCAACGTTTCTCACCTGCTTCACTTTTGATGGCCTGTTCCCATTTTCAAACATAGGAATGTGAAGGGGTCACAAGATAAATAAAAGAAAATTCAGCCTACATAATAATCATGATATGTCCCTGAGACACCCTCTAGGACACATAATAAATTTTGCTGAGTTCATTTTAATTCTAGAACGTTACTGGACCCGAGAAACCTCCGAGGAATTAAAGTTACATAGTCTCTAGATTAAAAGTGCGATGTCTGAACAAAGATAATTGGATTCCGACACAAAATAGCTATTTTTATATCTTTAACAAAAGTGCAGTAGAATTTTTTATGTACTTATATTATTTACAGTTATATAAAAAGTAAAAGAAAATTCCAACTCGCACTTGAACAGTTTTTCCTTAATTAATAGTTCAAGTACAAGAAAAGTCCATTAAATTCACTTATTCTTTGATAAGCTTATTCAATTTCCACATCTTTTGGTAATGTTTTCATTCATTTCACCTTTAAGCGTATGAATACACATAAGTAGAAAAGCTTTAAGAACCTTAATAAAGCTCAAAATAATAAAAAAAAGACCGCATAAAAGCTTGTATTTATGAACATGTTTTCAAAGACTTTATCGTGGAACTACCTTCTAGGGACGACTGGATGAACAACAAAGTCTCGTGGAAGGACGGGAGCCTCATATGGTTCACCGATAGGGCCAAAATGGAAAATAAAGTTGGCTGTGGGGTCTATGGAGCTTTGCCGCCATATTTCAAGCAGGGGTATACGCCATTTTAGAATGCGCGGAAACCAATATCCATAAAGGCTACTTCAACCAAAACATATACATTCACTCTGATAGTCAGGCAGCATTGTTGGCTTTAGACGTTGACTTGACGGCGTCAAAATTAGTTAATAATTGCATTGAATGCCTGAATTCATTAGGCATGAAGAACAGAGTGATTCTCAAATGAGTCCCAGGGCATGCCGGAATCTTAGGCAATGAAATGGGCGATGAGCTGGAGCTAAAACAGTCCAATATGTTCCGGAACCTATTTGTGGACTGCCTTAGAGCGCCATCCTAGAGTTTTAGCCACCCTCTTCAAATAATAATAATTATATTATATCGTTTCCAGCCTCAGAATAAAATACCAAATTTCATCCATATCATGAAAAGCTTCCGAACATACTGACAGAGATAATTTCGTATTCATAATACCACCATGGATTAGAATGAGTTATGAGAGTTGGATGTTAAAAAGATATATTTTCATACAATCGCTATAATACTTACTTTTACGTAACCCAAGAACCACTTCATTTTATTGCCAAATCCTCAAGTGTGATGAGATTCAATGAAATACGACACTATTGAGGCATGATATGAAGAATATATTTCACGGTTAGCGGAAACTGTGACACTTAAAAGGCAGGAACTGGACAGTATATTATGGTAGGGGGGGCGCCAATCTTTGTATGTACGACCTCGACCCCTTGAAACCCACCCACACTGTCGGAAGATCTCGAGTTAAAAAGGATATCGCAAACGGACTTTTAATTTGTGTTCCACGAAAATATCATTCTGGTTTTCAAGTACCTATAACTGTCATAATTAATACTTTTCGATTTGTTAAACTTGAAAATGTATTTTAATGAGTTCAAGTTGATTGAAGTAGGCGTTATTTTGCGGAAATCCATAATTATCCAAATGAGTGTTAATTCCGCCAATATTCATCTTCAAACAATTCGACACGTGTCTGGTGCCAGAGTGCGGAGGCCTGGATGAGGATGTCCAGCAGTGGACGTCTTCCGGCTGATGATGATGGTGACACAGTTTTTTTTTAATTTAATAACCATAGAAATTAACCACAACAGTAGATATCATACAATGTTCATTCATTAGTTTCATACGTTTAACAAAAAGTACTTTAGTACTGTAGCATAGCATAGTAGTATATTTATCTGAATGAAATCACAGTGATGTTGGATATCAATCTCAATAAAGATCTGAAGGCATTTTATCAGGACTGATGTTAACCTTTCAAATACCAAAGGTCACGTTTGCAAACATTCGCTGGTTCGCCTCATTAAGACTACTCGTAAAGGAGAGTCGTATTGTAGCAAGGGAAATAATTCTGTATTGGTTTTCACGATTTGGATGAAATTTACTACTACAAGGACACGAAAAATCAATACCGGGACGAAAATGTGTTTTTCAAAGTTTTCACACCGATCACACTTTGGTCTTTTAAATATTTATGTTGAATGACGCAATAGTAACTTTTTACTAGTAACTTAACTCGAGATTTACATGATATTAGATATTTATAACTTACACAAAATATGATTGGCTACAACGCTAACTTCTCAATTATCAATAAACATTCTCGGCCTTACAAATAAACTTGGAATATAGTATTATACCTGAGAATAAGCATAGAATATGTAAAAGCAGTGTAATGTAAGTAGACTAGTTGACAAACCGCCAAACCAAACCTTCCAATCCAACCGACACGTCCAACTAGTGTGCCGTAGAACATCTGGACAAAAGTAAATTTAAAAACGAATGAAGAACTATTTAATCTATTCCTGCAGTTACAATTTTTAAATTAGTTTTAGGACTAATAATATGTGACTCGCTCGATCCAGTACACTAACTGTCAAAAGTGTAATAGTTATTTATGCAACTGTTGTGTTATAAGGGGTATTAAAACGCGAATGTGGGTTTATATGATAATAGTATCATATGAGTGTTTTAATACCTAATTATCAACAGTTGCATATAAGACTTTATCTACACCCAGAATTTGAATCCTCTAAAAGTTTACTGCTAACATTAAAACAGCCAGTCCTAATAGTAACCTAATATCACCCGTTACTGATTATGTACAAGGCAACTAAGTATTAATGGAAGAATTATTTATTTTAGTAGTAATTTACATTTTGTATAGTGCAATTATTAAAACTCACTTGAATATTAGGCGGTGTGCTGTCAAAACTTGAATCGCTCATTTTTTGTAAACAAAACAATAAAAATATCTAAGAAAAATGGCGGGGATTCAAATAACCTTTTTTTACGGTTCACGACGTTCTGGTAGTCTGGACCGCGCGTAAACGAAAATGTTCTTTTTTTGAAATTCGTACAGATACCACACAACGAGCAATAAGAATGTGGCTGTTTGTTGAAACTCTTTGCGCATGAAGGAATCGAAAAAAACAAAGGAGTGTTGTTATGAAATTCAGTACAGCATTACAACACTCGTTTGGATGATGTTATGGTTATTAGGACATTGGGTGTTTTAATGATGACAATAAGCTAACTGTTTCAGAATCTTTAATAGAGGATTTAAAGCATGGGTGTAGATAAACAGTTTTAAAGGACATTGCATTAGTTTAAGAAACTGTTTGTTTATAATAAAAAATAACCAAAGTAGTTGCCAAATCAGGAAGGAAGAACTTCAATTCCACTCTTTTAAAGAGCAATTACAAGTTCATCATTTAAAAAAAAATTAAACTAGTTGCCCGGATAGACTTTGTTCTGTCAAAGTAATAATATTAAAAATTAAATAAATATAACAGAGTTATTTCCAAGTGATCTTGTAATTAGTGTCTCGACATGCATTTAAATCGGTAATATCTTCGAAAATATTCATTTAAATTACATGCTGTAAAAAGCCATATTGATCTATATTAAATGCAAAATATATTTAATGTAATTAATTGGGTAAACGATTAATGTTGTATTGCTTAAAATCGCTTCGTAAATAAGCCATTATTTCTCGTAAAAAGTAGAGGATAAAAATTGTTATTGTGGGTTATCTCAAAGAAATAGAAATATGACAATTTAAGTTGTACAATAATGGAACATATTATTTGAATCTAGCTTGTAGTGTTCAACCAGCGTTTGCAATGTGAGGGCAAAAAAAGTTCATTTACGAAATCACATTAGAAACCTAAAATTATCTGTGTTTCTCTACTATATTGTGCACGTATTATACATATAAACCTACCTCTTGAATCACTATATCTTCAAAAAAAACCGCATCAAAATCGGTTGCGTAGTTTAAAAGATCTAACTGTACATAGGAACAGACAGCGGAAAGCTGCTTTGTTTTATGCTATGTAGTGATAAAATCCATGGTAAATGATGTATTAAAATACTGGGTTTCAACTTTTTATGTACCTTCATTTCATAGTTCGTGCATTTTGTAACAATCGATATACTGAAATAGGTACAACTCGCGAGTTGCATAAAATTCCATTGCAGTTGCATATGTGCAAATATTGAAATGAAAGAATTTCACAGCGAAGTCGGCTCCTATATAGCTTTTATTATCTGACCTCCTTTCTAAAGATTTGTCGATCTAATTTAGAAGTTTATTCGTATTTATATTCACCATTCAATAGTCTTATTTAGCAGTTTCGAATATAGGTCAATATTTCCTTATCTATACAACTGTATAAATCTGTAGGTTCTATCAATAATTTACTTTACAAATTTTATGGTAAGTTTGTTTTTGCTTCAATGATAGAATTTCTACGAAGTTCTATTGAGTTATTGAAAGATAAGGGTGCGTCTACTAACTCAAGAACGGAATGATAGACATTTATGAATATTCAATTATTGTCACGAAATAGTTTAAAGAGGTGAGATGAGAGTTTAAATGTCTTTTACCTGTTCTGTGATCATTATTGTGTCAATTATAGGCTATACGATATCGATAAACTTATGGTGGAAAGTTATGACATCCCATGTAAGTTGAACTTAGGTGGATATTGACGATCTTATTCAAAAGGGCTCACTAAGGCTGGCCCCTTTTTTATTTAATAGTAGGACAAACGAACGTACGGGACTCCTGGTGCGAAGTTATCACCGCCGCCCACATTCTGTTGCAACAGGAGCGTTGCCGGCCTTTAAGGAAGGTTTACGCGCTTTCTTTGAAGGTACCCATGTCGTTTCAACCCGGAAACACTGCTTTAAGAAGCTCATTCCACAGATTGGTTGTACGTGGAAGAAAGTTCCTTAAAAACCGCACTGTGGAGGAACGCCACACATCCAGATGGTGGGAATGACGTTCTAGTAGCGTGTCGTGCGAAGCTTTGCCAGTGGAAGGCTCCTTTATACAGGATGCCGGTTAGAATATGGGCGCCTATTTCTGCCCTGAAGCAGTAATGTGTAAGGATTATTGTGTTTCGGTAGGAAATTAGAGCTTGCGAAATTACTGGACAAATGAGACTTAACATCTTATGTCTCAAGGTGACGAGCACAATTGTACTTTTGTTGCTTCGCTAACGTATTTTTTGAGCACTTTTTTGTAGCATATTCAGGCTTCTTTATTGACAATTAGGTGACAAACGACTTAGGAGAAAAATGTGCTTACATTGTCATTAAGCACACTTTTTCCGTTCCGCTATCAGACTGCGAATGATATGTCCATAATATGCATAGAACGTCATTGCGTATTTTGAATAAAAGTATTTGAATTTAACAGTGTCACAGCAGAAGTGTAAAACAGTGCGTCAAAAATAATCTCACAGACAGGTTCATACAAAAATAAAAATTATGAATCGCCACGAATCGAAATAAAAACTAAACTACCTCTAAAGACCTTTTTTTGATTTCATTAGTGATCACCGCCACCTACATTCTCTTGCAGCACCAGAGGAATCACAGGAGCGTTGCCGGCCTTTTAAGAAGGTGTACGCACTTTTTTGAAGGTACCCGTGTCGTATAGTCCCGGAAACACCGCACAAGGAAGCTCATTCCTCAGCTTTGTACTACGTGGAAGAAAGCTGCTTGAAACAGCCTGTGGAAGACCACCAAACATCCAGATGGTGGAGATGATAAACTAATTTGTGGCGACTTGTGCGTAGGTGGAACTCGGCGGCAGGAATCAGCTAAAACAGCTCTTCGGAACACTCTCCGTGATAAATACGGTAGAAGACACACAATGAAGCGACGTCTCTACTCACCACCAATTTTTATACGTCTAGATTCCAGATAGAGACTCTTTTTGCTAGGAAACGCATGACAACAGGACACGTTTATTACTTTAGTGTGACAGTTATATCAGTCACTTTGTCTTAATGTGCGTGGGTTGATGATAATAGAGGCTAACTGCGTGCCATTTTGTTTTCGACGTAAATTAAGTAAATTAAGGATGTATAATAGCCAAGAGGAGAGCCAGTTTAAATGCTCGATTTACATTATCACTTCTACATTGTAATACATTCACGCAAAGTTAGACGACCAGTAGAACGTTATCAAGTTCCGTGCAAAGATAAACACTGTTCCCTGCACACATATCAAACAAGGCGTCGCGTCTATTATGTTGAAGTGCGCGCGTCCCACGCTCGTTTCATAACACCATCAATATGTACACTGCACTTAGGGTTGTATGTACGTCTGTTGCTTTCAGTTTCTTTGTAATCTTAACTCTTGTTGACTGCTAACAAGTACAGCGTCTGTCTAATGCATATTATACGTCTGTCTAGCTGCTGATACATTAATGATACGAGACACCTTTTGTTTTTCATAATCTAATAGTCTAGCACTCTGGGGTCCTGCCCGAATTGTATGCCTCTTGTTTTAATAATATTGTTAAATGATAAGGTTCTTTTTATGGAACTTTTGTAACACCATGAATAATGTGTTAATGTTATCTAAACTGCAAAATATCGCGTTGAGCAATTTGCGATATGCTTTTATAACGATCTCGCTATCCCAAACAACGCATTCGGCGTGTTAAAACGCACGAGTGCCTAAATTCTTTTGTATACTCAAAAGTTGTGTAAATAACGCACCACACCGAAGGTCGATAATCCACAGCTGTCGTGTTTCAGCACCCAATGTTTTGAAGGTGTTCCGGCCTTTTTTGAGGATAGTTATGTCGTAACGTCCAGGAAACGTTATTAAACATCTCTTCTAATCTATTATTTTTAACATGCTACCATTACATACATATAGACCATTGCTGCTCGTATAATTTATAAACTCCAGACAAACGCGCAAAGTTCATACGATACAGTTTGGTTGTACGTGAAATAAACTTATTGTAAACCATATTGTAGATCTTAGATCATTTATACGTCTAGATAGATTATGAAAGTTGTGAAAACGTCGAAAAAAAATGAGTTTAGAACTAACCTCTATTTTGAGCAATGCACGCACACCAAAGTATCATCGCAATCGCGAGTCTCAGACGTAGCTTGGCTTTATTATTAATAAGTATATTACACACATCAAAAAATTCTAAGAAACATGCACGATATTACAAATTTACCATTTATATTAATTAATTTCTAAGTCTTTATTCACTCAAACTGTATAGGTATGTAAACTTTTTTGTTATTGATGACATACTGGTTGGTTGTAGAAAAAAATCGATTATGTTTTGTTTTTTTCATAAATTGAAATGAAACGGTTTTTTTTTAATTAAAGTGCGTTTATATTGCTACGTTTAGTCTTGATTTTATAATTTTACCAATCATTATAATAAAATCAGAGACAAAATTGAATTGTTAGATATTCTTTACGTCATGGAGCGACGTCATTTGACGGCAAATGAAATGCAAAGAGCTGTAGGGATGTTGCAAGCGGGAAGTAATCAATCTCATGTATCTCGGCATTTTGGCATTCATAAAAATGTTATTTGTTGTCTTTGGCATCGCTATAAAAATACAAGGGAACACGCTGAACAGCATTCAGGCTGTAAAAGGAGTACAACCACTCGGCAAGACCGGTACATACAACTGACTGCAAGACGCCAGCCGATGTTAACCGCTCGAAAGATGAGTTTGAGGCTACAAAATTCAAGTGGTGTTGATGTAAGTCCCCAAACTGTGCGATATCGATTGCATGAGTACGGCCTACGAGCTCGACGCCCAATTAGGTGCCCACCGATACGTAACGGGAATCGCGCTCGTCGAAATGAATGGTGTAGAGAACGCAGAACATGGACCCAGGAACAATGAGATAAAATTATTTTTTCCGATGAGTCGCGATTCGGGTTTAGTCCTCATACAAGAAGAGTGCGAGTGTACCGTCAGCCCAGAAATACTGAAAGGCTCAGGTGCATTCAGGAAGTTCATCCATACAGTGGCTCAACATTTATGGTATGGGCGGGTATTATGAAGAACAGGCGAACTAAGCTCGTTTTTGTAAATGGAAACATGAACGCTGAAAATTACGTTGAGGATATTCTCAGACCATATGGCCATTCATTTGCACAAACCTTTGGCTCCGATTTTACGTTAATGCATGACAATGCGCGTTCACATACAGCTCGGCATCGAACCAGTTAATACTTGGCAACGGAGAACGTCCGGGTATTGCCTGGCCTGTACAATCGCCAGACCTCAACCCCATCGAGCACGCATGGAAGATGCTCCAGAGATGTGTTTTGAAGGACTTGGACGGAGTGACAACAACCCAACTGAGCTGAAGAATTTGCTACAACTCCATTGGGGGCGAATACCGCAAGATGACATAAACAGTCTCATTAATTCAATGAATAATCGTTGCCGACAAGTTCTGAATAGCAGAGGAGGCCGTACTGTGTATTAAATTATCATATTCTTTTACAATAAATTCATTTTCTTTAGAAATTTCATTTGATTAAAAAAAAATTAAGTTGCTTATGTACCTTAGTTTCTGTAGTATATTCTAATATTGTTAATTTCTGTTATAATAAGAACTTATAAAGACAAAAGCTGTTATTTTTACATCATAGGACCCTAAAACCATCCTAAAATTTAAATTAGTACATGTTGCTTAGACTTTTTTGATGTAGTTAACCCGACCCTCTGAAAAGGTCACGGAACTTCAGGTTAGGTAATCAAAGAAAATACCTTCCACGCTAACCAGGGTTGATAATAATTAATGTTTTATTTATGTTCTGATTCAGTATTCCTCCGATTTTAATATTTATCCATTCTTGATTATTAACTGGCTGAATAATGATCGACATAATGCCACAAGCAACAATGAACGAAAGATATTAATCAGGCTCCAGGATTACCTACCTCCTATCTCATAAAAGCCTCATATTATATTGTTTTAAAAAGATACAAAGATATAGAATATAGAATGAAAATTTGTACTGACATTGTATTTTCATGACATGCCTATCTTTACAGAGATTTATTTTGTTTTCTTTTACAACAAGATCCTAGAAAATATTCAAAACAAAAGTATTACGTTATTGTTTAAAAACGTTTGTGTGGTAAAGGTTACTATAACATAAATGACTTTCTTAATGATACCACAGATTGGGAATGGAGCGACTGCCCTCAGGCTATTAAATAATAAGTTGAATTGTACAATATTACTTTGTAAACATATTTTTTGATGAAAAAAGCCCGCTTGTAAATTAAACTTTATGAAAAGAAGTTAAACAAGTAGAACTTGTTTAAACTTGGATGTGCTTAGAAGTGCTTCGTGGGAGACCTTTGCTTAATTTGATATTAATATTAATTGAAAAATAACAATGACTGCCAGATATATTATTACTCTCATAATAAATTAAAGTGTCGTGAATAATAGAACAACGAGGGATACAAGGGAACAAGTATTATGTTATTTATTGCATGATAAATATAGTTGGAATTAATGTTTCTATAATTTGTTAATGAATATTATACTATACTATGCATAGTTATACTCATTAGAATATTATTTTAACTTTAGTACTTCATTCTGACTTGCACTAAATCTAATATATAAAATTCTCGTGTCATGGTGTTAAACTTTGAACTCCTCCGAAACGGCTTGACCGATTCTCATGAAATTTAAAATGAGCGCATATTGGATACGTCTGAGAATCGGACAACATTTATTTTTCATCGCCCTAAATGTTAAGGGTGGTCCACACGATTTTTTTTTTAATTTGTTTAATTATGAGTCAGCATTAAAAAATATATACAACTTCAAATATTCACGCATCTACGATCAACAGTTACTTTTGTATCGCGATTTTAATATCGGCAATACAACGTTTGCTGGGTGAGCTAGTAACTTATAAAGTTTTACAGTGAAATAAAGATTTTTTTTAAATTTGAATTTGAGTTATATGTATACGTAGTTTATATATTATGTATATACATATATATAACAAATTTTGAATGTGCTCTTTTAGATTAAGTATTAATTTCTTGCTTTTTTAATATAATAATAAACGTTAATTTTCAAATTATAATTTAGATACACAAATTTTTGTTCAAAATAATTTTTAATTATTTATTGAACGTAAAACTACAACACATTCAAAATATGCCTTTGAGAATTTATACGTCTAGATAGTGCCTCTTGCTGCTTGTTAACCTTAAGAGCGCGCCAGCGTGCGACGCGCCCCGACAGCAACATGGCGGTAGCGGATCTACCATATCTGCCAACGAGTCGTTACCGCAACAACCAAAGGGCGGTAACGTGCCTCCTGATTTTTATTTACAACTAATTACAATGATGCAAACTGTTAGTGAAAAATTACTAAATCAACGTGATTAAAATCAAAATTACTGATGTATTATTGAGGTATCATTCGATCCAGACGGCAATGTCGGCGTCCGTCAATGGTGTAGTCATATTTCCTCTGCAAAAACTAATTATGAGCTCAGTGATTATGATATACGCATGAAGGTGACTAGCTTATTGAAAGGCCGGGCCAAGATGTGGGCCGATGATTGGCTGGTTACAACGTCCACGTGGGACGAGCTGTGCCAAAATATCATAACCACGTTTGAACCAGAGAATCGATACTCAAGAGATATAGTGAAGTTTAGGGAACACCAATATGATTTCACCAAAGATATTGCCGAGTTTTTATCTCAATCGTGGATTTTGTGGAGACGTGTTACTCGAGATAATTTGGGTTTCATCAGATTCCAGTCTCCCCAGACTCCATAGAAAAAACCGCTTTTGTTACCCCAGATGGTTTGTACGAATATAAAACTATGCCCTTTGGATTATGTAACGCACCTTCGGTGTATCAAAGGTGCATCAATCGTACGTTAGGTCCCCTTCTGAGCCCCGGTAGTGCAGATAAGGCTCATAATGACAGTGTTGCACAGGTCTATATTGATGACGTCATCAGTTAATGCCGCGATTTTACGTCTGGTCTTACGTACCTAGAAATAATTTTCATAGCTTTACGTGAGTCGGGATTTTCGGTCAATATTGATAAATGTATTTTCTTTAAACGGTCGATAGAATACTTAGGTAACGTGATAGAGGATGGTCAGGTTCGTCCTAGCCCCAAAAAAGTAGAGGCATTACTAAAATCTCCCGTGCCATCTAACGTTAAACAAGTACGTCAATTTAACGGTGTCGCGGGATATTTTTGTCGTTTTATACCAGATTTCGCACGAACTATGTCACCCCTATACGAACTTACTAAGCAATGCGCTAAATGGCAATGGACTCATGTTCATGAGAATGCACGTCAGAAGGTTATTCGTCACCTGACTTCCTCACCGGTCCTAACAATATTTCAAGAGGGGAAACCTATAGAGTTATTTACTGATGCCAGTAGTCTTGCCTTTGGAGCTATACTCGTTCTAATTATTCACGGACGGCAGCACGTAGTGGCCTACTTTAGTATGCGAACAACAGACATTGAAAGTAGATACCACTCTTATGAGCTTGAGACTCTAGCCGTAGTCCGCGCAATCAAACATTTTCGTCATTTTCTTTATGGTCGTCAGTTTAAAGTAATTACAGATTGTAATGCGCTTAAAGCTTCGAAGCACAAAAAGGATTTATTACCTCGCATTCATCGATGGTGGGCTTATCTCCAAAATTTTGAATTCGACATCGAATACAGGAAGGGCGAGCGGATGCAGCATGCAGATTATCTGAGTAGAAACCCGGGTCCACTGACAGTCAACGTCTTTACCAACAATATGGATTGGATAAACGTCGAACAACGACGTGACAGCCAGTTGCGACCTATCATAGATTCTCTGCATAATGGCGATATCGTTCCTGGGTACCACCTTGAGGGTAATGTCCTTAAATTTGAGAGACGAGACGATGTGCATGGCTTACAAAAACTTATCGTTGTACCAAAGTCTTTTCAGTGGAGTCTTATCAATACTTTTCATAGCGCCCAGAAACATCCCGGCTGGGAAAAGACTCTTCATAAACTAAGAGAAACCTATTATTTTGATAAAATGAGCACTACTGTCCGCGATTTCGTAGACAACTGTGTCATATGTAGAACGTCAAAGCAAACTTCTGGAGCGACGCAAGTACAGTTGCATCCCATTACCAAAACAGTAATTCCATTCGAAGTTATACATATGGATGTTACAGGGAAACTAGGAACTTCAGAAGAACAAGAGTATGTCGTGGTAACAGTAGACGCTTACACCAAGTATGTGTTACTACGTCATACCAATGACAAAAGTCAACACAGCACTCTTGCGGCCCTGAAACAAGTAATCCCCCTATTTGGAGCTCCCAGGCAAGTGATTGTCGATGGTGGCCGCGAGTTTCTAGGGGAACACAAAAGCTACTGTGAAATGTTTAATATATAAATACATTCTATTGCACCTGGTGTTAGTAGAGCTAACGGACGCTAAAAAATAGTCTTGTCATGATTAAAAACTACGAGACCTCAAACTGGCATACAGCGCTTGAAAGTCTTCAGCTAGCTCTAAACTGCACTGTCCACAGAACCACAGGTGCAGCCCCACTGACGCTGCTGACTCGACGTCAACATTGCGTTCCCCCGGAGCTACTGAGCTTGGTTAATTTAGATAATGAAGTAATTGACATCGAAGCACTCGATCGCCTTGTCCAACAAAGGATGACACAAGTATCTGCCAAAGATAAAGGCAGATTTGACAGGGGACGAGCTAAAATTCACAGGTTTCAAAGAGGGGATTTCGTTTTAATAAAAAACAACCCCAGAAACCAGTCCTCTCTTGACCTTAAATTTAGTGTTCCTTACGAAGTTCACAGGGTTCTAGACAATGACCGCTACCTTGTAAAGAAGGTAGTGGGACACCATGGCCGACCTCGCAAGGTCGCACACGACCAACTGCGGCGTGCCCCACACACAGCCTGGCGGCAGCGCCCAGGCGGCCGTGTCGCCACCAGACGATCAACAAGCCGGGCCGTCCAGCGCCGGACCTGCCTTACAATCTGAAGACGAACCCTAGCTGACTAAAATGGTGAGCACCTTCTATAATGATTCCAATAAGCAACCAATAAAACAAAATAATGCTATTGGCGCGTGGAGTAGTCCAATAAGCAATCAATAATAATAATAATTAA
>CATIXN010000025.1:2282258-2312248 GCA_949711725.1 Leptidea reali | reverse complement strand
CGCGTGGAGTAGTCCAATAAGCAATCAATAATAATAATAATTAAAAATGTTATTGGCGCGTGGGGTAGTCCAATAAGCAACCAATAAAACAAAATAATGCTATTGGCGCGTGGAGTAGTCCAATAAGCAATCAATAATCCTATCCTGAAAGAATTATGATCCCCTGTGTACCACGGCGAACAGGATTGCCCAGAGCACAGCATCGACCTACCCCATTATTCCTAATTAGAGCCTCTGTTATATACAGCATCGACCTTTCATCTACCTATCCTTCCCTACAAATCGATTTGCTTACTGTTGTCATGTGGAATGAGCAGTTAAGATTACACAGCTGTTAAAATAAACGCGCTGTTTTCATGAGTGGTAAATAGTATGTGTGCAATTATTCTTGCAATATCTGTCTGTAAACATGTGGAATGTTTAAAGTAAATAAGAACAACGTGTAATCAATCCAATAGGCCTGTATGTACTGTGGAAGTACATAGCCTCACATATTCTCATTTTTCCATTACAGAAACAATAGCGATGCAGGGCACGCATCGCGCATCAGTATGGCCGTGTCGCCGCAACAATTATTCTTAAGTTTATTCAATTATAATGTTGGTTGTGTTGTACTTAAGATGATTACAGTTTTACATTAATAAATTAATGACTCCGAATATGATTAGTTATGAGTTTGAACTTAGATTAGTTTCAGTAATTTTCAGTTAATAATTACTGATTATAGAATATTGCTTGAATCAAAAATAAGTTGAATTTGCTTCGTAGCAATTATTTAAAAACGTCACTTGATTATTTTGTGAGTAGTTACCTTATTTAAAAGAATTGTGAATAACGGTCGGCTGGCTGACACACGAATGATAGCGAGGGTATAAAACCAATTGTTTGAGTGCGCGCAGCTCAGGGAATGTCACGAATGCTCGCATAGTGTACGGACCTATTGTTAAGTCGCGAATCGCTTTTGTGTTCAAGTTTTCTGAGAAAATCTCTGCATAGAAGCACCCGTTGTTGAGGCAACGGAGGGGAGTGCCTGCGCAAGCCGAAGCCGGACCTAACATAACGCATGGTTAGGTCCCCAAGGTCACACGCATACATCGAAAGAAGAAGCTACGATGGCTCCTCTCGAGGAACCACCACCTGGCCCGTCACAAGGCCTAACAACTGAAGATGAGGAAGTCATGAAGACGCAAAACGATGTTGAGGGTACTTCACAAAAAGTGCCCCCCCCCCTAGCACACCCACCGCTGACATCCGCGCCGAGAGAGCGATACCGCACCAATTATCGCAGACAGCACTTTATGAGCGTGATATCCTCACGCTCTCTCAGTTAATGGAAACTGAGGTGCTGTCGGACGGTATGCTGAGGTGGATGGCCATATATCTGCGCATCCAGAAGGCCGAACAAGAAGGTACGGAGCTTTCAGTAGACGACCAGGTCGCACTTGAGTTCGCGCAGAAGTCTATCCTTACACTGCCGCCAGTAGCTGCCAAAACGTCGCCGATGCAAATAATCGACGACAACAACCAAGCGACCTCTGCGACGCTCGATATCACCAGCGCAGCCAACCCGCGGGAAGCAGACAAAAACCGACGTGTCTCCGGTTTCGTCTCAACCGCACACAGAAACACCGAAACCACAAAGGGTGACTTTCGCCAAGGCGACCGCTGCACGCCCCACGCAACCATACGTTGCCCGTCCAGCGCCGCCAAGCGCCGCTCGTCCGGCACCGCTCAATGTCGCCAGACTTGCGCCATCCAAGGGCGCCGGGCAAGCAGAAACCGATAGCCGCAACCCGCCCATCGCAGCCCAACGCTGCGCTTCCTACGCCACCCGCTTTAGAAACGCAACCCAAGAAGCCTCGGTACCCGCCAGTAGTGATCGAAAGGCTGAAAAACTGGTCTAGCCACTTCAAGATACTGGCGGGAAAACTGAATCGACCGCCAAACGGCCGCCCGTATAAAAACGGATTCCGATTCCTGCCGGACGACGAGACTGAGTATAGAATGCTGCAGGCCTATTTCTCGGATCTCGAGAAAGAGACAGGGCTGGAGTGGAATTCATACTCACCACGCGAAGAGAGAAATGTAAAGGTGGCGATCCGAGGGCTGCCAACGGAGACTTCTATCGAAGAGATCACTGAAGCCTTAAATGCAAAGCAGTTTGACGTTGAGCATATTAAGAACATTAAAGGCAGACAAGGACGTCCCGGCAGTATATTTTACGTGTCACTTAGAAATACACAAAATATACAATCGATATACGGGGTGACTGAATTACTAAATATGCTGGGGATCACCATTAAAGCTTGGCGAGGCAATTTCCCTCGCAATGTCACAGATGCCAAAAGTTTCGCCACAGCTCCCACAACTGCCACCGACAGCAGGCGTGTGTGCGCTGTGGAGAACCTCACAGGGCCAGCGAATGCCCTCGCCCAAAGAACGAGGCCGCCACGTGCAGGAACTGTGCCGGACCGCACCCGGCAAACTATAAAGCCTGCCCGGTATTTGTAAAAGAGATGAAAAACAAGCACGGCGGTACGGTACCCGAAACAAGTCAACCCCGGGGAAAAGGCACTGTACTGACCGTGCTATCGACGGTTGAAGAAACGGCTCCGACCTCCCTAATGGCCCCAGCAAATCCATACGGCGGCTCAGTTGATAAGAAGAAGCGGGGCAAAAAGACAAAGTCAAAACCAAACGCACAGCAAAACCGGCAGAGATGGGGCAGACCGTCAATGTCTTGAAAAACATGATGAAGCTGCTCCAGTCGCTAACAGACGAGGACAGGAACACACTTAAGAGCCTGAGCCAGCTGATTGAATTAAATAAAAATGGAGGGTAAACTAAAAATTATATATTGGAACGCAAGTACCCTCAGAGGTAAAGCAAGACGGGTGAATGCATTTTTACAAGATTATCGAGCTGACATACTGCTAGTCAGCGAAACACACCTGCGGCCTAGTGATATATTTAAAATACCGAACTATCACATATATAGAAAAGATGAGGTATCGCCGTCGGGACAGGTGTACCGAGGACTAGCAGTATTAGTGCAACGGAGGGTGATACACCAGTTGATACCCGCCACAGAATACTGAACATTCCAAGCATTGGGAATTCTTATCAATGTGGAGGGTAAAATAATGCGTATTCATTCAATTTACAGGCCACCCGGAACAAGCCTAGATAAGATGGAGTTAAGGTCATTATTCAACGGGAACATTCCAACGATAGTGGCAGGCGACCTTAACTCCAAACACACCGCCTGGCACTCAAGCAAGATATGCACAACGGGGCGCATTTTGTACAAGGAGATGGTTGAGGAGCGCTATGAAGTCGCAGGCCCTACATCGTGGACCCACTATATGCCTGATGGAATATAGGTGACGTGATCGACCTGGTGCTACACAAAGGACTCAATTCCAGAGTTGAGCGTACTGCACGAATTCGACTCTGACCACAGACCGGTACTGCTCACTCTGGAATTCCTTCCCAGTAGGGTCTCACATCCCCCTGCGAGACGGAAAATCAACTGGGAAGTGTTCCGAAACGAATTGCATACAAGAAGCACAACAGGGCCTGTAACTACAAGCAAAGACGTAGAAAATGAAACCGAGGCACTCACGAACGCCATCCAGCTCTCTATCAAGTCAGCAACGCGCACCTCTAAGCCGGGGAAAAAGCAAGAACAGCTCCCGGCGAAGATACGGATACTAATAAACGATAAGAGAGAGACAAGAAAACTGTGGCAAAACACAAGATGTCCTACAATCAAACGTCGCCTCAACCATCTCATAGAGCAAGTACGCATAGCTTTGGACGAGTACGCAGCCGAGGGGTGGGAAAGTCACATTTTAAAAATAAATGACGAAGTACCCTCAGTCCACAAGTTATGCAAACAGCTCTCCAGCAGCCCCAAACCAGTCCAAGCACTTTTGGATCGCGAAGGCCTTCTGAAGTTCGCAGCGGCAGACAGGGCGGAAATCCTGGCCGACAGTCTGGAGCGACAGTTCGCACCAAATCCAGACTTGGATCCCCAGCACACCAGAAGGGTGGAGGAACTTGTGGAGGCATATCTAGCAGGAAGAGAGACCGCAAACGACCAAGACCAGCTGTTCGTGACTTCAGGCCAGGTTTTGAGGCTTATCAAACGCCTACCTACAAGAAAAGCACCTGGTCTGGACCAAATTACCAATGAAGCACTGAGGAACATGCCAGGGAAGAGTGTGGTCGCGCTCACTCGCATCTTTAACGGCATATTCCGCTCCGGCCATTTTCCAGACGCCTGGAAAACAGGCAAGGTGGTGATGCTTCTAAAACCAGGGAAGGACGCCCGCAAACCGGAAAGTTACAGACCCATCACATTGCTAAGCACTCTCTCCAAACTGTTCGAGAGAGTCTTACTGAAACATGTGACGCCATACACAAAACCGAGAGAGGAGCAATTCGGGTTTAGAGCGGAACACTCCACCACCTTGCAAATCACACGAATGGTAAACGAGATGGCCGTGAGCCACAACAAGAAGGAATATGTCGCAGCCGTACTGCTAGATATGGAGAAGGCCTTTGATCGCGTATGGCACGAGGGGTTGCTGTACAAGATGATCAAAACTGAGATGCCAGTGCAAATATTCAAAATATTAGCTGCATGTCTCACAAACAGAAGATTCCTTGTCTGTGTGGAGGATTGCCAATCGAGTGTTAGGCCAGTGAGAGCCGGAGTACCTCAAGTAAGCTGTCTCTCTCCGCACTGCTATGCCTGGTATACTGACGATATCCCGGTCGTTGGGCAGGCTAAGCTAGCACTATACGCGGATGATGCAGCTTTCTACGCATCCTCCTACAGACCTGAGTTTACAGTGAAAAGACTCCAACACTAGAAGCGCTACCAGAATGGTTGAAGAAATGGCGATTAGTTGTGAACGTAACGAAAACGCAGGCGAACATCACCGGAAATACAAAACTACCCACACCCTTGAAGCTGATGTCGGAGGAACTCCCATGGAGGCCGGACGTCAAATACCTGGGAGTTACCATTGACCGGAGACTCAGCTTCAAGAAGCATATAGACAACACGATGGCGAGGGGTGCTCGCGCCAAACTCCAGCCCATCCTGCGGTCCAAGCTGCCACTAGGAACAGCAGCAGCTTGGTACCCGTTTCTCACAGCGTGGAACCGGGATCGCCTGCAAGCACAAGAAAACCTCGCGTTGCGTGCCATAGTGGGGGCACCACGATACGTACGAAACGCAACAATCTCCAAAGATCTGAAAATTGAAAATTTAGACGCCTTCGTTAGAAGGATCACAACAGACATGTTCCGGCGAACAGACGCCTCGTCACACCCACATCTGGTAGGAATTTCCCCGCTACATGCAAGACCCCCAGACGAGGAGGGTAGACGAAAAATGAAGGCGTACTCAAGGGACTGCGTAAATGAAGAGGAGGATGAAAACTCCACAAGACCCCGGAAAAGGCGAAAACTGACAGACTGACCGACTAAGCTACGAGCTAAGGCACCAAAAAAAAAAAAACAAAAAAAAATCGTTGTGCCCCAAGCAAGTAGCGACGACTCCAACTATAACCAACTGACTCTCCCAACGTCTTGGGAGAAGAAGTGCCAGGGTATAGGGCCCCGCCCTGACACCCTCCTTCCGCCCTGACACAGGGGGTGAGAAGAAAACTCGACGACGGCGCAGCTCAGTTCGGTGCCAGCAGTCAGAGCGAAAACATTGTAACTTTAACTATTAACTTTATTCCTATGTACTTAGTTAAATTGTTATAGCTATTTACTTGTGTTTCTATACTGAATCTCTGTGCTATTACTGTGCTTTAAAAATATTATGTTATAGCTATTTACTTGTTTTTATATACTGAACCTCTGTGTTATTACTTTGCTTTAAAAAGGATTACGAGATTGTTTGATAGCTAAATAAAAATGGTTTTTTCTCTTGAATCATTTCCTTTTTCTAATAGTCCTGTTCGAGCTTTACAAAACAGGTTCAGCAGTTGCATTAAATTATAAGTAGGCTAAATGTAGGTATGTTACCTGCTCAGTAGGACAAATATAGTTATAGCAGAGCCAATGACTAATAGGTCAGTGGCTCTGCGCTTTTTAAAAACTAATATATATATATATTATTATATATATATATATATATATATATGTTCCCATGACCAGAAGTAGAAGACAAATTTTAACAGTTTTGATGAAAAAACTTTTATTAATTTGGGTATTTTTCAATGATAAATAATGAATTAAATATAACGATTATAGTGTCATGAAGTCTGTGTTCTTGATAGATAAGTTTGTAGTTTCGTTCTTTTGCATACTTATCTACATAATATTATAACCGGAAGTCGTCCACTGCTGGACAAAGGCCTCCCCCAAAGATACGTATTCCGGCGATCTTCGGTCTTGTGGAGGGCCGACTAATACTGCGTCCTCCAGTACGTGTTCGCCATTCGAGGACTTTTACTGCCCCAACGACCATCTGTACTTCGAGCTATGTGCCCTGCCCACTGCAACTTCAGCTATACTATATATTAATATTTTTATGGTATCTTTATTCATGTGTTTTTAGGGGTCCGTACCTCAAAGCAAAAAACAGAATCTTTATATATATTATATAAGATCACTTTATTGTCGGTCATTCCGACCATCTTTCTGTCTGTGAAGACCGTTTATCTCGAGAACGCGTAGATGTATCGAGTTGTAAAAGGATATGATCAAGTCTTCAGTCTTCTAAAGATATAAAAAAATCAAACTTCTAAGATAACGTAAAAAAGCTACTGCTGTAAAACACAATGCTTGGCACTCTCAAGGGAATAAAAATAATAAAGAGTATTCTAAACAATATGTTATGTTTTTAAAGTGATAACCCTCACTTCTAGGATTAATACCATGCAAATATTGGCGTTGAGCAGGTTATCAACTGTAAAGTAGATCCTGTAGATGAAGCCACAACCTGAGAGTTGAACAAAGCAAACAGAATTTTATAACGAGGCGGTACTCGAACGGTTAGCTCCATTGGTTAGAGCACCGGCACGGAACGCCGGAGGTCGTGGGTTCGAATCCCGCATCGTTCATAAAATGTTGTTTTTCAAATTTTGTTTGTGAATAATAACTATTAAAATTTCACAAATACTTCCACATTATCCTTTAAGCAACCATAGGGAAAAATCTGAAAACTATACAATTATAATTAAATCATAAAAAAATTGTACGGAACCCTGGGTGGGCGACTCCGACTTGCACTTGTCCGGTTTTTTATATCTTTATGTGTTTGTTATCTGTTAGTGTCTAATATTATATCGTTAGATTAAGGATTGGTCTCCGCTGCGCTCCAACTAGTTAAGAAGAATAGCTTAAGAAGCCTAAGAACAATAGCTTTTTTATTATGGCAACTATTAGATGCTTTTGTGCGTGGCATCTTGATACTCACAGACAGACTCTTGTCTTTCTAATTTGTTAACATACGCTTCGTGCTATTTTACATTGAAATAAATAAAATACAAAATACTTACTGATGACATGTCATCCCAATGTCTTTCTTATTTCTTGTAGTGTTCTTTTTACAAAGTTTTACTACGCAACCCGGCATTTTAGTTTCAATTATTAGCAAAGTTTAACAGAAAACGTGGCACTTCAACGTCACACATTGTTACAGACTGGCTCGAGTAACCTCACTTGGGCATAGTATTACTTGCCGCACTTTGCGTCTATACCTGCGGTATCTAGTTGAAGCGCAGAGGAGACCAATCCATATTCTAAGATTACGTCAATAAAAAAACGTGTTCGTCTCGGGACAGAAGTGGTAAAAACGAATTAATTAACTCTTAGTTAAACTATTTACATATTATTATAGCTATGGTTATTACTTAAAATTTATCTATATTAATATGATAATGAAAGGAATGGTGTTTTTATTAATAACATCTTTTATTGATTATCAAATATATTTTATTCTTAGTTATAATTCTTGAATACATTAGAATATTGTCCTCATTATTAGTATAATTATTTAATCCTGTAAAAGTAACAATTGGTTAGAGTGAGAGAGGAGCAGCCTGCTTACCGCTGACGTATGCATGAGAGAAAGGGAAGCGAGACAGACTGGCGCCGTAACGCGTTACGTTACGAAGCACTTTACCCTCCCATAAGAAGTTGTCAATTTAAGAAAATAATAAGCAACTCTTACCAAAATGATACTCAATGAAATACGAATTTATACTTAATTAAGAATTCAAGATATAATTTTCATTTCAGTATCTCTACTACTTACAAAATAATTTGGACAACTTAACTAGTCTATAGTAAATATATGTTATTTCTTATCAATCCTTTTTTACACGCTTCCCATCTACCCTCAATTCGTGTAATTCGATTAAACTTCATACCCTTTTGTAATCTAACAGCCCTTGTTCCTTTTGTCCTCAAGATAATGTCTCGATACGAGAGTCATTCGTTTATTGACCGGGTACCATACGTCTTATCTACCCTAATAGAACATCGTTTATCTAATAAATTAGATTTTTTATGAAAGAGAGAATGTATCTAGCCAGCTTCCTGTGCAAAGGAGCCTCCCACTGGTAAAAAAAACTACTGTAGTTATACCACTATAACTACTTTTTTAGATTTTACAAGTTGATAAAAGTGCCGACAATTATCAAACCATAATATTCATACCTCTGTATAAATGATAAACTCATATTTCTTTTATTATTAACAGAACAACATCTAGTCTAATATACTAGCTGACAGCTTAAAATGAAAATGAGAGCAATATGGACTCTAATTGTTTTTTTAATGACACCTGGTGTTAAGTGATCACCGCCGCTCACATTCTCTTGCAATACCAGAGGAACCACAGGAGTGTTTTCGGTCTTTAAGGAAGGTGTACGCGCTTTTTTTGAAGGTACCCATGTCGTATCGTCCCGGAAAGGATGGAAGTTCATTCCACAGCTTTGTAGTACGTGGAAGAAAGTTTTTGTTAAATTTTCATAAAGTTCTTGTGTTTATCATACTAACACTACTTTAAAAAATTCAGCTCCATGTCTCTCTCAATTAAACCTTAATACACTAAACCTATAGATTAATTATTGACAGCAACATTGGCACGGCTTCGTGCCGTGCAAGCTCTTTCACACGTGGGCTTATGCACGGTCGCCCGGCGTCGCGACGCGTCGGCGAGGTGTGGTCGCAGTATTATCCAGGAAGGTATCCTACTAGATTGAAGACGTCGCCGTTTTGCGTCCGTGTTCATATGAACGAGCCTATACAAGTCAATACATTACTGCATAGATTATTATTACGTCTCTAAATGTTATCATGTATTATTATCATGTATATTAAGTTATTATCATGCCCTGTTCATTACAAAGCAATGCCGCTCAGGATTTTTGAAAAATTTTAAAATTCAGGACGGCTATACAATTGCGCTCGTCTCCTTGAGACATAAGATGTTAAGTCTCGTTTGCCAAGTAATTTCACTAGCTACGGCGCCCTTCAGATCGAAACACAGTAATTTTTACACATTACTGTCTCACGGCAGAATTAGGCGCCGTTGTGGTATCCATAATCTAGCCGGCATCCTGTACAAAGGAGCCGAACTGGTAAATCTGGTGAGCAGTTTATTCAGGTTTCTATAAAAGCATTTAAAAGAGCAAAAATTGAGCAAATTTTAATACTTACGTGGTTATAGCAATAACATATTTTCTCAGAATGGATCATCTTTACTTGGCTTCTCTTAAGTCTTAGATGGCCACGTTACTTACACTAAGTACTTGGAAGCTATTGAGTTAGCTCGTGCTGATGGTGTTATAATGCTGTGCTTGCCACCTCACTGCACGCATCGTTTACAGCCGATGTTGGTTTTGTCAGGCCTTCGAGTACGTTTTACAGTTGTGACTCAATTTCAAATAACAAAATGCAGCTTCTGCGTTTTCCAAAACCGTAATTTGCCCCATATTTTCACGGATGCAGATTTTGCACCATCACAGTCAACAGAAATACCTCTAAGATCAACCACAGATAAAACTACCCAGGATCCACTGCCTCGAGAAAGAACGCCGTCCCCGTCAACAGGAACATCTACAGACGGACAAACATTTTCAGCTACCACAGGTCTCTTATTTCTCCTAGGGATATTATGCCAATTCCTCACATTACAAAAAGCAAAAGGCTATCGAAGCGACGAGGGAAAACCGCTGTTTTGACTGAATCGCCAGATAAAAATCAATTGGTGGAAAAGGCGACACCATCAATTAATAAGATATCAGTTAAAGGTTGCGGTAAGAAGTCGGGTGAATTAAACTGCCACGAAGATTCCCAGTGTATAATGTGTGGCGAAAACTACAGTAAAACTAAGTACAGAGATGAATGGTACCAATGTACAGCCTGTCTTAAATGGGCTCACGAAGGTTGTATTAATTGTTCTCAGCAGGAATTATTATTTATTGTTTGCAAGAATTGCGAATACTTTAAATATTTTATATTATTGATGGTATCTGTATTCGCCCTATTAATATAAATGACCTATCCGGTTTGACCCATAGGTATGGGGTGAAATTGGAAATATATTTTTTTTATACTTATGTTGTATTTCCATTCCATTAAGATTGATGTCAATTTTTTGCATATAAAAGTATTGTTAACTATATACTTAAAGACTTATGATGTTAAAAAAATAAATAAATAATATAGATACTAATTTATGGCGTCTTTGTCTTAACTATCCGGTGTCCCCCCACATTCCCCAACTTCGGGTATTCTTTGCGACTCTGGGCAAGACTCACTAAGTCCAATATTTGCGATGTTTCCTGTTTTTGGCTGTCGAAGCAGCAGCCCCAGCTCCAACTGAAGTAGCTTGGACATGAAAAGGAGACAGAGTGGCGATGCAGGTAGTATCCCACACACTACACCAGCGCCTTTCCAGTGCCCTGGCCACTAGGGCATTACATCAGGACGCTTGCTATCGCGATAGGCAGTACCTATTGGCTCTAAAATGGCAGGTATATGAAGAGTGGCAATGCCCCGCGGATGACTTCATTGATGCTAGCGTGACGACTCAGTGATTTAGGTAGGATGGCTCGTAAAATCCAAGAGCATCTACCTGAACGACCCATCGGTATTGATGTGGTTTATTTAATTTGGTTCCTAACCGGAGTCGAATTGAAAAAAGAAAAATCAGTTTTTTCAAGACGTTGTTGACAGCCCCCATAAATTCCAATTATTTAATTATTTCTTAATTCATATATTGGTCACATACATAAACTGACATAAACTTATAATGCTTACTACTCGGCTAAGTCGAGTTATTTAGTCTTTTGTGGGGCGATGTATATGCTTTTACAACAAGCTCCCAGAAAATTTTCAAAACAAATGTACTACGATGATATTCAAAAGAATTGTAAAAAACGTTTATGTGGTAAAGTTTAACATTAATAACTTTCTTAATGATGCCACAGATTGGGAATGGAACGACCAACCTCAGTCTATTAAATAATAAGTTTAACTGTACAAAAAAAAAGAAGCCCGCTGAGTTTGTTGCGCCCGTTCTTCTCAGTTCTGAGGCATACTTTTTGAAATGAAATAATATTTGAATTTGAGGCCATAATGTACGGCCGATATAAATTCATATAAAAAGTTTGCTCCATTTTTCAGACATATTTATAAATTAAACTTTACAACAGCTAATCCCGTAAAAAAGGTGTTTTCTTTCAATTTTAATAATATTTAATATTATGAAAGCCAAAAATATAATTTCAAAAAGCCATCGAAAAGATAAAAGAGAGCATTATATTAAATTAAGGAACATTTGGGATAGAAGTATTATTTTATCCTTATTTATTTAGCCCAAGATCAAAAGAGTCCATTAGAGAAAAATCGTTGATTTATTCAGCTGGAAAAATGTGTTTTCAAATATACTTTATCATTTCGCTAAGGCTTCAGTTTGAGGAAGATTGTGTAGATTCAACGATGTATTTTAAGTAATAAGTAAATATATTTCGTATTTGCATGAGTGATTATTAACTTGTGATTGCTTTGAAAACTGAAACTTCCTCTCATAATAACGGAGTAAATAATATAATTGCTTACTAAATTATTACTTTACTAGGGAAGTTCAAACCACGAAGTCAGGAAGTGGGTTTTGACATTATGATTAAATATTAGGTACGGTATTAAAATTATGTGTATCAAAATTATTAAAAACTGGGCAATTTATTAATGTGCTTTCGCAAATACATTACAGTGTGATTTTTATGATAAACAACATTAAGACGAGTAAAACTTTCTCATTGTAAATGATACGCCTGCTTACTACAATGCAGTACCACTCAGGTCTCTTATGAATCCCAAATAGTGAGCGACGTAGTACACGTTACATTGAGGCATAAGATGTTAAGTCATATAAGCACGACGTGTTACAAATTAGAATCCCCACCATCTGGATGTGTGGCGTTCTTCCACAGTGCGGTTTTCAAGGAACTTGTATTCAGAAGCTGTGGAATGAGCTTCCTTGTGTGGTGTTTACGGGATGATACGACAAGGGTACCTTCAAAAAAAGCGCGTTCTTCTTCATTCTTCTTCACTATCTTTAAAGGCTGGCAACGCTCCTGTGACTCCTCTGGTGTTGCAAGAGAATGTAGGTGGCGGAGATCACTTACATTCACATTGGGTGCTGGAACACAACAGCTGTGGTTTATCTTATGACTTGTTTTATAAAAAAAATGGCTCTGTCATAAATACTAATACTCCACAGCTGAATATCTAAGTGATTGGACAGCCTGGGACTACATTATGATTATTTTATAGCGGTAGAAATGACTGTACAATATTGTATATTTTTATTGAAAAGAGCGCAAACAAAAGAAGAATGCTGGGAGAGTTTCTTGCGCCGCTTCTTCTCTCTTAGAGCGCCATTTGTTTCCGAAGCGGTAATAGTATCTAGTATATTAGAAATTACATCAAAAAGAATTCTGCTGCGTATGCTGTTTACACAAGTGTTGCGTGTACAAAAAACAAAAAATAGAGGAACTGCAACTGCACTGTTGTGGATAGGGATAGTGAGGTCGTAATATATAGCATGACGCACATTGCTCAACGGTATTTTGAAGTTGAGATAACATTAAATTTTGAGATTTTTGAACTTCCTTTTAATATGAAGTAAATTCACGCATATTACAGTGTGCTTGGAAAATAAATAATAAATAAAAAAATTCGATTTAGTGTAAACTATTACTAAAATACCTACAAAAATTAATAAGATTCTTTAATTTTAAGAAAGAATATAATCAACATCAGCTGACCCGTACGCTCGTTTGTCCTCCTTTTCCATATAAAAAATACCTGTGTTTCTTCCAGGGCGCTTACAGAATAGAGAAGCCCCAGGACCAGGCTATTGTAAAAGGCAACTTTTCGCAGTATGACGTCAGAACGAACAGGTCATACTCGTCCGGATCAAGTTACCCACTCGCACGGAAAACCGGCGTGAAGTAGCGGCCTAGGACCTTTGTGTTACGCATAGGGTAGAGTCGAGAACCGAAAATTTATATTTCATCAATCATAAAGTACCGAAAAGCTAACGATGATAACTGCTTGCTTGGTGTTCCTTGTTAATTAATTAATAAATAATATAGCTTGTTTCCTGCCCTGTTCTACGCGGAGGTTCTTTAATATAAAACTTTCTGAAAACATAACTCCCTCAAACGGCAAATTCAAAAAGAATTAAATAAAGTGACTATTATGTGAAAGTTTCCCATACAAATTCAGAAGCGCTCAAATGTACAGGAAATGGTATTTTGCGATTATCTCTCAGACAACAATCATTTTCATTATATTGAACTCAGCCACGATATTCACCGCTCATTATTCAACCATACACGTGAAAGCTTTATTGATTTTCATTTGACTCGCTTTGTTCTCTTTTCTTTTCGTTCTTTAAGGAAAATGTGACTAAGTTGGCATTAATATTTATTCTTTGTAGAAGAATTTATATCTTAATTTTAATTAAAGGTGTCTTTCAAGAATTATCAAATCAAAAATAAATACTATCACTGTTTATTTCATTTTAATTATTATAATGTTGTTTTATTTTTTTCAAATTCAAATTTCTTTATTTGGAGCGTAAAGTAACACATGATATAATTCAGTGGAACCTTCTTCTAGGACAACTTCTTCGAATCGACAAAACCTGTGTCAGAAGCCTATCTGCCATATCTTACCAGTGGAAGGCTCCCTTGCACAGGATGCCGGCTAGATTATGTGTAATGTGTAAGCATGATTGCCCAGTGCAAACGAAACTTAACATTTTATGCTTCAAGGTGACGAGCGCAGTTGTAGTGCTGCTCAGAATTTTTGGGCTTTTGAAGAATCCTGAACGGCACTGCATTGTTATGGGCAGGGCATATCAATTACCATCAGCTGAACGTCCTGCTCGTCTCGTCCCTTATTGTCATCAAAAAATCTATAATCAATAAGTAGGTGCCTACTTAACACTAATAAGGTGTGGGTGTGTGTGTGACGATGTGTGTGTTTGTGTGAGTGAGTGTGTTTGTGAAAGCACATTGTTTCGCTAATATATTGTACAATAACTATTATTGATTTCTATTTGTTTGAACTAAAAACTTCCTCAGTCACGTCAGGAACTTTTGGTTTAGGGAAAGCATTCAACTCGCGCTACCCGTCATGCCAAGAAGTTTTATTTACTTTTATAATATAATTATTATAATACATTGGGGGAAAAGTTTCTTCGCATTGTTCTATGAAAATTAATATTTTTTTTCGAAAGGGACGGAATCGATTACATACTAACTTGAGGTCAAATGTAATGAGATGAAATTCATGTGAATTAATAGATTGAGATTTGTCAGTCAATCGCTGAAAATTCTGTAAATTTTGTCAATCTGAGAGGCGAGTTATTAGTTTTAGTAAAAATAAGGCTATGTTATAATCTTTAATACAGTTGATTGCTAAAGTACAAAAGTTGTTCTGTTTAAAATTATTTTTAGTGAAGAATGACTTGAAATTTTATGATTGGTTTCAATTTAATGAACTTTTTATAGAGTTGCCAAATCATAACGTTTGGTAGTCGCTGAAAATGAGAGATTGTCGCTAATGCGAATGTGAATTATGATAACTTGAACAGTTGAACCAGATTGAGAATTGTGCTGATTTTTGATATAATAAGATAAAAAAATATGAAAATTTTCTTACATCATATCACACGACTTTAAGACTTATTATATTTTCGCCCACAGATTTCCATCTCCTTTATATGTAAATTTGATCGAAGACTTTTTGCCATCTTGCAGCTTGTGACATAATTCCGTTGTTGCAGACATTTTGGGACTTCTGATAAAAAAGCGCGAAAAGTTCTATTGGCAGTCGTCTCTTGATATTAACCTGACACTGCCTTAAGAATTCTGAAGAGACTAAAACTGGTGGAAATCTAAATGTTCAAGGTCTTCAGCCAGCTGAAGATGTGTGAAGTATACTTACCTTGATGAATGACTACACCCTTTCTACTGATCACTCCCGGTCGCTTTTCCTTCTTCTTGAAGAAGATGAGTTTAACTCATCAGGTATTGCCAGTAGAGATCAACATAGAGTTGAATCTCTACTGGCAATACCTGACATAGTTCTGCCTGGCAGTAATAGCTCATAATGAACAATACCCTTCCAACCCCAACGTTCGCACAGCATGTTCTTAGTGCGAGTTAACCCGAGTTTTGACATTATCTGTGAAGCCTGACGATGTTTTTCAGACATTTTTGTCATACATGATCCGCTCTTTAGCAATCTCTTCAAAAACGGTTCGGATTTAATACGGCTCAATAAATAATTGCAAATATTTAGTGAATTCTTGTAGCACCAAATATCAAGCTTTTTTGTGAGTTTTGTAATCAATTCCCAGTGCATCAGCTATGTGTTAACTATTGATTATATGCTATTCTTATTCTATATTTACAAATATTACATCAAATTTATCTGTAACAGGGTTACCAGACTCAGGTGTATGTTTGACATCAAAGTTCCCGCATTGAAAACGCTTAATCCAACTTTGTTGCACTCTGACTGAAAATTACAATTCATTAAATTCACTCATTTTGAAGAATAGAACTTCTGAAATCAAATTTCAGCATTTCGATCACGACCTCACCCAGATCTGTTATCTCGATGGTTCCATCATAAGCATCATCACATTAATTTGAAAAATGCTGAACCCGATGAAGTATTTCAAATATCATTATTAAATTAAAATTACACGAATGGCAGTTAATTTTATCATTGCGGAATAGTTAAGCAGGAAAAAAAATAGAATCAATATTTAAATTCAGATTCAAAGCTAAATGATCGACAGAATGCTGATATCTCGTTAATAAAAGTAAATAGGAAAATCTATTTGAATGTCGTAGAAGCGAGGTATTTACACAAGAATACAAAAGGCTTTTGCATCTGCAACAGATGTTACTCTTAACTCAAACAGCGGTACGGACCAATTTCTCTGTTTAATTATTGTTCAAATATAATTTCTGTTACTGTTATTTTACTGTTAATTATATTAGTATAGACGTTTTATTGGAAATAAAAATATACAAGGGAACTTTTATTTTAGATTAATTATTACTGATGATGAATAAATATAATTAATTTCAGTTCAAGTGAATGTGATATGTATAATTAAATTTTTCCCGATTACCTCACACCACAAGGCGACTATAAAACAATTCGGAAAGTTTCTTACAATAATTGAAGACAATACAGTAATATAAATTATACTTTATACATGTGTTCCTGTGAAGTATATACTAATTTTCGTGGGACAGTTCATTCCAAGATGGAATCAATTAGTAGCTGCAGTTTTCCCTAGCCGATACGATTAAGGGACCTTGAAGCTTAAAGCATACTAACTTATTTCTTACATCATACAGCAACAATAAGGTCTAATTTAGATAGCACAGCTCTATTTGATTACATTTTTATTAACCTAGAAGTTGCCTCTCATTCTCTCGCGTGACACTTACCTCTTCTGATGACATTAGGGTTGTCTTCTTAACATAAAACTGTACCTACCTATCCAGTATAAGGTCATCTTATAAAAATAGCTCTTTGTTTTTTTTCTATAATATAAATAGGGAAGTAATCGTTATTTTAAATCAATAATCTTTGTTCTTAAACCTACATTAGTTGCAGGTAATTGCACCATACAGCGTTGGAAGACCACGGTATAGTCAAACCTACTTAGTATAGGAAATAAATAGGTAGCTATCATGAATGGTAAATAAATAATAATAATTATATAAGATAACGAAGGCTGATTACTCTAAAGTAATAAATATATTTTCCTTAAAATATATTTGAGTCAGTTATTATAACTATGAGAAAGTAAGCTTGTGAAGATTTATTGTTCCTCGTAGATAAATGCTTTGTAAAACACTAACTCGAATTTAAAATATCTTTTAATAACGCCTTTCTCTATACGTCCACCTCGATAGCAGCTCCAACGCTACTAACACAGGCCACAGTGTTCTTTTTTTATAAACTAGTGCTGCTAGGCAGTACGTGGCATGCCTGCCGCTCCGCTTATATTCGAGCGCTATATAGCCAAGCGTGACAGTTTAGTTAAGGCGAAGGGTAAACAGAAAACATGCAAACAAGGTGTTTTTAGACAAGTTTTGTGGTGAAAATATAGGATTTGGAGCTATGAACACTACTTTATCCTGTTACACATACCCTTAAGTCTTACTTGTAGGTTGCTAATGCTTATTGTTGGTTAAAGTTAGCACTCCAGAGCTATTATGAACTACCAGTTTTCTTTGCAGTTAAACAAGTTTTATCTCGGCCTCATGCATTTGTTTAGTATACTACTATCATAAAAATTGTTCTTATAGATTTTACTTTTTAATGTAGGTACATTTATTCAGATTAGTAATCATTAATGAGGATTGTAAGCAATTAAGCAGTTTGCGCCTGTTAAAATGCTACAATTTTCGACCCAAGAATTTAAAAAATATTGGCTTTGTTACATAGGAGCCGTGAACTCATATCGCTCATGGTCGCCGGCATTTAGTGTCGCCTTAATTATCAAAATAATTATTCAATTAAATAATAAATAATTCGAAAGTGCTTAGCTAAGTCGTGTTTGAGAATAATTTTGATATACTCAAAAGGTATGTATGTTTATTGAAGTGTTACTGAGAGAATCGCTCATTGAATCATTGGTAATAGGAAGGGTATTACAAGGGATGACGTGACGAACGTTTGATGTTCTGTTTAAATGCTTCAGGTGTAGAGTTAACACGCTATTCAACGCTGTATAGCGCTACAATAAGAACAGAATTTAAGTAGGATTTACAAGTCCAATTCATTTCTTAGACTAATACATTTATTGTTGGTAGACAAGTATAACATACTGAAGTGCTTTGTTGTTAGCTCAACGTACGGAAAAGTTTCAAAACCTTTTCCATATTCGCAAAGCTGGTAAAAATATAAATCCCGATTTAATCTGTGAAAAGGATTTTCCTTTGAATATAGATTATTCCAAGAACCATGTTTACAGACAGCTTTGCTTATTGTATCAAGAAAATGCAGGGATGTATCTAAGTCGGCCGATTAATCTTGTCTTAAATTTTGCTATATTTTATATATTATTCACATTCTATAAATAAGTTAATAATATTCTGAAAAGGTACTTTGTTTTGTATTAGTGAAAACCTGCAATAGGCATTCTGTAGATTATTGTTTACTCTATAGAGCGTAATCTACTACGTATCCAATTAATAAACACCAAAATAATAGTCTAAATTATCATACTAACGAACATACAAAGCCAAACAGCATTTAATCTTTTTTTAATATGCCGAAATAGATTTAAGTCCATGCTGACGAAGTAGCGGGCACAGCTAGTATCAGGAGGTCCTACAAACGAAACTTCGTAAACCAACGAAATTTAAACAAAATTTCGGTAGATAGTGACCGTACTCTATTTTGTTTTCGGACATATCGACTAAGTTCGGAATCACAGGATATTGATTGATATGTATGTTACTGTTATCCGAATTATTTGATGAGTACTGTTTCATGCCAACGATAGGTAGTAAATATCAGTAATATTCTTCTTCGTTTTTTTCACTAAAAATATCGCCTTTACAATATCATCCTTTTATAGGTACAACGCAACATGCTCGCTCGACGATTTGCAAAATGCAGCAAGGATGTAAAAACCACATTATTCAAGGCATACTGTTTAGGCATGTACACCTGCCAGCTGTGGGTAACGTTTTCTCAGAAAGCTATGAGCAGAATAAGAGTCCAGTACAATGATGCGTTCCGGGCTCTTATGCGGCTCCCGCGGTGCTGCAGCGCGTCGGGCATTTTCGCAGACGCTGGGGTCCCCGACTTTTTCGCCATAATTCGGTCTCGCGTTGCCTCTTTCTGGCGGAGACTGAGACAGAGTTCCAACAACAAAATACTCGTGGCTGTCTCTGACGACATCAGGAATCCAGTGTTTAAGCGCTAGATCTCTGTTCACATGGACAAGAACAAAAAATGACTGCACAAATTTGTACAATATTTATATAGTTTTAGTTAGTCTAATTTTACTTTTAACTTGGCACCCCTTTACAGTGTCCAAAATTTTTTGTAATTATGGGTTTAATTATGCCTGAAATAAATACCTTTTATTTTTTTTATTTTATTTACAAATGGCTGCACATAAGATGATGAAACTATACTTTATTACTTTAAATTATTATTTTGTTCTTCCATTAATGACGAATAGGAAAAATATTATGAAACTGATTATAAATGTCATTAAAGATAGGAATACTACTACTCATAGAAAGAAATAGGTAAGATAAAGTTCTACCTTTATCCTCCCTAACAGTTGTATTAATGCAACTGTTACCCTTCGACCTGCCGGTTAGAGCATGAGGTGAAGAAGCAGCTGATTAATGTATTCTATGTCAACTCTGGAATATACATAACTTATCTAAAACGCAGCAGGCTATAATTAATTGTAGTCGGTAAGTTTCAAGAAAATCTAAGACTATCTATCTATCTATCTTATCATGCCAAGTGCTATAATTAACTCTCCCATCCTCTAATAAAACGCAATTGCTTTAATTACTAAGTTCCAACTACAAAAAATTGTCAGTGATATAAAATGTAATGCTGTATCTAAGGCTTAAATAGACTAAACATTGAATCAATAATTATAATTATTATACTTAACTGACAACTGTGTACTGAATTAATTCTGTTTTATCCAAGTAGACAAAGCATTGTATGCCTTGCAACCCAGATAGGGCATAATTCATAAGTCTTTGAAATGTTGCATGTGCATTATTTAGTCCAAAGGGTATTCTAGTGAATTCAAAATGACCTTGTGGAACTGAGAAGGCTGTTTTGGGTGCATCCTGGGGCGACATTTTAATTTGATGGAAGACAACCGCGAGATCTAGAGTACTGAAATATTTACATTAGCCAAACTGGTCTAGTATATCGGATATATTTGGGATAGGATAGGAATCGCCGATTGTGATATCATTTAGTTTGCGGTAGTCGATTATTACTCGCCACTTCTTTATTCCGGATGCATCCATCTTTTTTGGGACGACCCAGATTGGAGATGACCAAGTGGTTGTTCAAGGCTTAATACTTCCTTCTTCTAGCATCTTGTTAATTTGTGATTGAAACTCACCCTTGTGAATGTCAGGGAATCGATAGGATTTTGTATGTAAAGGGGTTGAGGAGGATGTTTTAATTTCATGCTGAATACCATCTGTAAAAGTTAACTTATCACTAGGAAAATAAAATATATCAGAGAATGTGGAACATAAATTAAACAGAGCGTCTCTTTCATCACAATTTAAATGGGATATTTGGACAATATTTTTAAAAGACGTGAAGAATGAACCAATAAACTTTATTTTTTTATTAAAGCGACTCAATCCAATGCTTACAAGCGTGGAGAATAGAGTAGAAAAGGCTAAAAATAAAACGTCTTATTAAATATATTATGTAAAACAAGTACGTGGTATTTCTTAGCACTTACTGGTAGGAACCTCAATTCGGGAGTTAAACAAATATACCAAGATTTACTGGTCTTGCAGACGGCTGGCTAGTTGGGACTAGTCGTGCGGGTTCATGCCCCGCATCGTCCATATATTTTGGTACAAATTTAAATTGTAATTAAAATGTGTAATAATAAAATATTAAACTTTGTTACGTGTGAACAAACAAAGAGCACGCAATGTTTTATGATGTTATAAATCTAAGATACTATATACGTCTAGATAGAGTCTCTTGCTTTTACAGCCGTTTTCAATAACCTATCTATCCTTAGTTTAACTTACTAGAGGTAGACAAATCTATCCTTTTACGCTTGCTTACATTTCAATAACCTATCGACATTAAGCTTTGGACTATAACTATATCGTACCAAACTGTGGATAGATAAGATCTTGTCATTTAACGGTGACAGCAATGTATCCGTAACTAGAGATATGTTATATGAAAACGGCCGTTAGACAACCGATAAAAACAGTGTTATTAGCTTAGAGTGCGTGAATTGCTCAAAGTAGAGGTTAGTTCAAATCTCATTTTTTTTCGACGTTTTCACGATAGTATGACAGCTGTCATAGGCTATCTAGATGTATAAATGAAATAAGGTTATAAGGTGATCTCAGAACACATTCTGTTATAATATAGATGTAACTATCTTTTATTTTCATTTCTTTAACACACCGTAATGCTTAACCCCCTTATTCATAATAGTCTGCTACGTTAAAGCATTGCTAATTCACACTCTGTCTTCTTCTATTGACCTAAGTCAGAATGAGAAAAAACACTACTTAGCGGCTGTTTAAAGTTAGCGGAACATTATGAATAAGGGGGTAAGTATATTGTTTTTTGTGAACTCTCTCGAAGTGAGAAAATGTTATGCTCCTATAAGCTAATGCTTAACTCCCGCGAAACTGCATTAAATAATCTTATATTATCTTTAAACGAGCAATTCTTGTATATAAATATATAATCTGAATCTTAGAAACGGCTCCAACGATTTTAATGAAATTTAGTATAAAGGTAGTTTAGGGGGCGAGAAATCGATCTAGCTAGGTTTCAATTTAAAAAAAATGGATTTATCCATGTTTGAATGAGAAACAGCTACAATAACATTAGAATACAAAGGTAAATTTCGCCACTATATACAAGACTATTATAGCTCAGATGGGACATTGGGTGATCCGGAAAGCAGAAGACCCCGGTTCGAATCCAGATGTCCTATTAGTTTTTTTTTTTGTTCAAGTTTTGTACATTCTTAAAAATTCCGAGCAAAGCTCGATCGACCAGGTACTTAATATTAAAACAGTATATACGAGTATAAGTGTCTATGTTCAAACATGATAAAAGTGTTGTGATTATAATTTTATAAGTTAGATAGCTTGGCGTGCGATGTCGGTACTAATCAGGTTTATGCTTGAGCTGTTATATTCAAATTGAAATAATAACTTCTGCATGAACCACGCCGCATAAAAGATCCGTTCAGACAGAGCGCGCCACTGAAATTCATTTTTGCACAATTTCATGAGTTTTTTGTCTTTTGGATTGTTGAAATTTATTCATACATATTATTGAATACTGTTTTCAGGATTTGATACTCTTAAAAGAAGAAAGAGACCCAAATAATGTGATCACATCGTTGGCTGTGTTAAGGTAATGTTTTCCTGGAGTAAAAACGATATTCTAAAATCATAGAGATATTTAAGTCGAATATTTTAATAACTTTATAAATCATAACATGTATGAACCAAGACCCGTGAAAGGTTTCACAGCAGATGATGTAAAAGAAACAGATACTAGTTAGTTATATATCCTATCCCATAGTGCAACAGAGCCTTAAGCTCTCACGCTGCGGTAGAGCCTAACGCAGCACTTCTCTTATCGGTCGGCCCTTCCGGGCGACTTGTTATTGTAACACTAGTTGGTAAGATAGTTTTAAGTTACATTCTGCATTTATATTTTAGTTATTAAGACCAGTCTTGCATCAAAATCTGTAAACTCGGGTCATAAATAATAAACTCTAATTCGATTCTAAAATATTAATTTTAATTTCTATTTTTAAAAACCCAATCGCTCGCTCCCGAAATCTAACTGGCGCAGCCGGTAGGATTGCTGTTGCCTTCGCTAAAGTTACGCGTGTGAAAACTGTGAAAAGTGCAAAGCTCGTGTAGAATAGTGTTTCGCGAGTGGTGACTATACTTAGAGTTGTTGTTACTTAACATCAGTACGGCGCTCTATCAAGGCAATCCTCGAACCAAATATTTTAGAATCAAAGTTTAGATATCGCGTAAAATAACGCAAGTGAGCTGAGATCTCAGGAGTGAAAAGTGCGTAACGATAGAATTGGAAACCTTAAAAATTAAACAAAATGAGTCATATTTAGAATTTTGCAGTCGCATACAGGATATTCATGCGATATTCATGTTGAAAATTAATCAGAATAGTTCCACGACATTAAGAGAAGCTAAACATGTTATTTATAATAATACTTCACTAAATGTTTTCATGTACAATTTACCAGAACATATGGTACGGCTTGTTCGAATTAAAAACCCAGATTAATTGGAGGAGGCGCTAAAATATGTCCTTGAAGAGGTTAATTTCAATATAATTTACGCAGTCAGATGTTACAACACCGATCGCAAACAACGTTATTGCCATCACGCGATAAAGACTTTGCTTTTAATTCATCGAATCCGAAACCTATTTTAACACAGCCTCCATTGCAATACAATAATAATTTCAGGCCTCTCCCAAATCAACCTCAATTTAAATTCGGCATACCTAATCAAAATTTTGAGCCCCGAAATATTATTCCAAATCAGCAGAATGGTTTCCGACCTCAGTTGAATCAATTTGGATACAGGCCTCCGGTTCAATTCGGGTATAGACACCCCCAACAACCTCAACAATTTGGTTTTAGACCCCAGGTAGGACAGTTTGGCTACAGACACCCTCAAGAACCTCATCAATTTGGCTTTAGACCCCAGGTAGGACAGTTTGGTTACAGACACCCTCAACCTTCAGGATACCAGCCACAAAATGCTGTTTTGAACGATTGCGACGTGACCATGAGAACTGCCCCAGCACCGGCAAAGCCACTACAAGTATTCCCTGTACACGAGCTTTATTTAGGTGATGAGCAGCAATATTATAATCCATACTATGCTTACAATCATAATACTTATTATACTATGACGACCAACTATGACTACGATTATACGAACATTTACAACGAGTATTCTAGCGATGGTTGTGCAGACCAGTGTTATACCTCAATACCTCTGCTCTGAAAATAAACTCGTTCAATATACGGAGGAAACCTGTATCGAGCAACTCATGAAGTACCACCATAACCTATCACGCTGTTCATCACGCCAGGTAGAGTCTGAAAACCTGAAAATCAAAAGAATCGCTCCAAATAGTTGGATAGCATACTCCAAACATTACAAACTCATATCTCAAACATGTGACATTGAAGATTCAAAGGAGCGTATACGGGGAACATACATTATAACCATAGGAGAACAATGCGATGTCTCCATAGACTCTATCCAAATCCAAAACCGGCGTTCTTACTCTCTACAAACGAGTTATATGCCTATACCCATTATTAACTTACCTGATTTACGGGAACAAATCTCAAATGCCGCAGATATGGAACCTGTAGACTTAAAAGGCATCAAATAGTGTCGCTATTTACTCGTTGTACGCGATCGTCATCTTATTGTCACTAATTTTCATGATGTATAAGTATTCTTCTGTAATAAAAACAAAGTTTTGTAGGAAGCAGGATTGTCATTCGAAAGAAACTGAAAACAATCCGGCACATCAGGAGGAAAATAGAGTTAATCAGAGGCCCATATTATAAATGGGTTAACTCCATTATTCTCAATAATTTTAGTATATTTGGTATGTAACATTTCGTTAATAGAACTTTCCGAAGTTTTCGAAAAGCTGTATTTCCTATAACGTCGGTCCAAGGGGGGAGGAGTTATATATCCTATCCCATAGTGCAACAGAGCCTTAAGCTCTCACGCTGCGGTAGAGCCTAACGCAGCACTTCTCTTATCAGTCGGCCCTTCCGGGCGACTTGTTATTGTAACAGTAGTTGGTAAGATAGTTTTAAGTTACATTCTGCATTTATATTTTAGTTATTAAGATCAGTCTTGCATCAAACTCTGTAAGCTCGGGTCGTAAATAATAAACTCTTATTTCGATTCTAAAATATTAATTTCAATTTCTATTTTTAAAAACCCAATCGCTCGCTCCCGAAATCTAACTAGCTACGTAATATTATTATAAATTATTACGAAGCAAATATTGATGCTTTTTCTACCGCCAAGTATAAGTTTGTAAGTACATTATGTGTTCTGGTATGAAGCACGCCGGTGCTAGTGAAATTACGAGGATTTTTTTTATTTTATGGAATACGGGTCACCTGTTGTTAAGTGATCACCGCCGCCCACAATCTCTTGCAATACCATAGGAATCACAGGAGCGTTGCCGGCCTTGAAGGAAGGTGTACGCGCTTGTTTTGAAGGTACCCATGTTGTATCGTCCCGGAAACACCGCACAAGGAAGCTCATTCCACAGCTTCGTAGTGCGTGGAAGAAAGCAACTTGAAAACCGCACTGTGGAGGAACGCCACACATCCAGATGTTGAGGATGATATTCTAACTTGTGGCGTGTCGTGCGAAGGTGGAATGCCGGCATTTTAGGTTGATGTACGTGTATTTTTAAATAAATACTTTCGTTTTTCCCAAAAATACCACGCAAGGGATTCATTCCAAAGTTTGGCAGTACGTGGTAGAAAGTTGTTTGAAAACAGCACTTTGGAGGAACGCCATATTTCTAGATGCTAAGATGATATTTAAGATGGTAATGCTTGTGGGGTATGGGCATTGGGTGACTTATGGTGAAAAGTGCAATTGCTATGCCACTCAGAATTTTGAATTTTACGCAAGGCATAATTACTCTTAACATTCTTCTAAGTTCTCATTAAAAAAATTAAATACGAAAGAGAAACCAACTGCCAATAATTGGAATTAATTTTCAAGTTGAAATAAGCACTTGAACACATCTAAAACTCCGTGAAAGATAAATCTTCAATCACAAAGTAATCAAATCAAAAGTTTTCACATTTGTCATATTGTGGTCTTATGAATACACCATTATTGCTACACAATTTAAAATATTTATTTTTGCTTCAATCAGTACGGAGTTGTCTATAAAAAAAACGCAGCCTTTTGTGCAAGAACTTAATCCTCCCATTTTATTATATTAATGTGATGAACGATTAGTATCACAAAACATGAATATAAAGACATCCTAGTAAAATTACGAGGTTAATAATTTGCAAAATGAACAAAAAGATTGATTCATTATTTTTGCAGTTTAATTTCCTCATGTTTTCTGAACTGAAATGCTTTAAATATTATTATCTTGTTTGAAGTTGCTTATACATCACGCTCAGGTTCGTCGTGTATCAGATTCCTAACTTCATTTTAAAACCTTTCACGTACGGGATTAAGAGGAATGAAGGAACAGCGGGGTGTGGCTGTTAGCGTGCAAGCTCTCTAAAATTATGTAAACTAAAATTATTGTTAAAGTGTCGTAGTATGTGTAACGCTTAGATGTTCATATATATTTACTACAAATAATCAGGGTGTCATAATACTAAACTTTTAAGGAAGTTTTTTACCTATTGGTAAAATGATAGAAATTTTGTTTAAAAGCGTTGTAAATTTGAGTTTTATTTATCATACAATTTTCTTTGCTGCGTGCATGTTTCGAATATTTTTCAAAATATCAAAAATAATAGTGCTAGTCCATCTGCAGCATTAATATTTTTTTTAATAATTTAAATAAATGATAAATTTCGAAATGAATAAAATTATTTCAAAGATTGAATAAACATTTTAGTGGTTGAAATTTCACAGAAATAGTCTTAGGATATATGTATCTGCTAAGGAATACAGGAATACATATTTGATAAACAATATAGAAATAAAAACAAAATTTTTCAATTATCGCACAATTAAAACAAGTCTGAAAACTGTGTGTATGTATGTGAGTGAGTGTGTGCATGTGAATTTGAGTTTGGACTTTTAATTGGGTTCCATCTATAGACTGCGTGTGCTTGTCATGTTAGTTTGATCAGAAGATTTTCCACTACATTATAAGCAACACAAGTTAGCCAATGATGAAGATCATTATATATAGCGGCTGCGAATGTAAATTTTCCTTACAATATTAACCCAATTCAAAAAGCTATCCATTACGGAGAGTGTACGTAACAGTTTCTCAATCAGATTCCTGTCGCCGAATTCCAACTTCGCACGACACGCCACAAATTAGAATATCACCACCACCATCTGGATGCATGGCGGAGAAACCTGTGGAATGAGCTTCCTTGTGCGGTGTTTCAACACACAATATACCTTCAAAAAATTACTCTGTTGTTGCAAGAGAATGTGGGCAGCGGTGATCAGTTCAGGTGACCCGTACGTACGTACGTCCTCCTCTTTCTTTAAAAAAAAAACAAAAAGCTAATATAAATCTTACTAAGGCACGTCGTTCATAATGTTGCATTGTAACTAAACTATGTTTTTTCTTCATGCAAGAACGTATAGTCCCAAGAATTCTAAAACTCTACATTCAAACTTAATGCCATTTGTCCAATTTAAAAGTTACGAGTTAAATAATATTATAACTGGAAGTGTTTTTTTGTAACAACAGAAAACTTTCGTAATTCTTGAAATTTAATAATCTAAATTTGAAAGCATCATATGTTTGTCGCTATTCACAATATGAGATAAATGTTGAATCTGTTCATAGTTATAATATTCTTATTCTATTATTAATAAATAATAACGCTTTTTGACGAATTTAGGATTTACTTTCTATTATTTGAATGTTAAATATTTCAGAAATATAACTGTCGCAAGTAATTTAGACTTCTAAGAGGCATTTAATTTTTCCGACCCCATTGTGATCAATTATCATAATCTTATGCTTTAAAATGTATAATATTATGTAAATATAGTAACTTTTCATGTTCTTTATAACCTAATTTCAGGAGAAATCATCTAATTATATTCGCCATGTTTCTAAGCTCCTTAGCCACTTCAGATTCCAATAATTAATAGCTGAACGGGCTTGGCGTTAAGTTTCTAAATAAATCTTTAATGGTACTCTCAGCACCTCAAGTTTCCAAAACGTTCACTTAGTTGTAACGGTTGCGATTTGATATTTACGCCCTAACAACTTTTGTTAATTAAACAGAAATTATAGTGAGTAAGTAGTATCCCAAGATTTCTATTCATAGATAAGATCATTATAACATTATTTAGGTGAATGAATAATTTACTTTTATAAATAAGCATTGATAACAAACAACGCTTACTGTTTCAATGATTTGAATTTTAAATATCTATTAGAGTAATAAATTTATTTATATTCCATGAATCTCATCTTTTTAATTAAATTCTTCAGCTAGTTATTCCTTAATTTTATTTGAATTACTGAATACTTTATCTTAACTATTTTTTGGTTTTGGAATTTAAGCATATTAATCGAATATTTACTGAGCAACAGGTGACAAATTCAATCTTAAGAAAATTTATTGAATTGGACGTTACTTTGCGGAAATCCATAATTATACAAATGATTTAAATTTTCTTTAGTGTTAATTCCGCTAATATTTGTCTTTAAAACAATTCGAAACGTGTTTCGCCTCTACACGAGGCATCCTCAGGACGTGTTGTCTCGCCAAAATCTGGCATGAGACTGCACCAGTCTAAAATTCGATCTTTTCTAAAAATATTTAGTAGAATATCACCGCTTATGTTGTTTTAATTTTTATTCAAATGTCTTTGAAAAAATAATGCATAACATTAATAACAGAAGATTATGAGAAAGGTTAGGAGAGACCACTGAGAAATATGATACTGACGTTGACGACACCGATGGCAAGAAGTTATAAGATTTAAAATATTATGCGATATTGAACACTTGGTCTAGTTAAAGTTATATATAACCTTATTATTGCTGTTTGAGAAATAAATACACTACCTACCTATCTACACTGACCCGGCAAACATTGTTTTGCCATAATATTATATCTCTTTCTTGTATAGTAATATATATAAATATTTTATTATAATAATAGATAATATATATTTAACAATCTATAATATATACATATATATATATATATAAACTAGCTGACCCAGCAAACGTTGTATTGCCGATATTAAAATGGCGATACAAAAGTAACTGTTGATCGTAGATGGGTGAAAAATTGAAGTTGTATGTATAAAAAATATTCGTGTGTACCACCGTTAACATTTAGGGGGATGAAAAATAGATGTTGTCCGATTCTCAGACCTACCCAATATGCACTCAAAATTTCATGAGAATCGGTCAAGCCATTTCGGAGGAGTTCAATATTTAACACCATGACACGAGAATTTTATATATTAGATAAAGTAATATTATATCTTTCTTTGTATGAATTATCATATTATGTAATGAAATGTCATTGACTGTTTTATTTGAATTGCAAACATATAGATATTTTTAAGTCAAAAAAATAAAGTTCTGGATAAATAATACCAACAAATACACCACACACATATTTAAATCTTCTTCCAAACACGCTACAACATAATCTATATAAAAAGAAAATAATGTTAATTGAAAAAGAAAAACCTCTTTTGAAGATATTCACACAGATTTATTTCGTTTACGATTGCACGTACAAAATTGTCTTGGAATGGGTACATTCCTTGCCAAGATACGGAACAAGGTACAATTTATTTCACTTTTTAATCAACTGAAGTTGTTTTCTTATTTATTGAGGCGGTGCAACGGGTTTCTTTAAGTAGATAATTGTAACTTTAAGAAAACATACTTGATGT
>CATIXN010000025.1:2156231-2277258 GCA_949711725.1 Leptidea reali | reverse complement strand
ATACTTGATGTAAGTTTGATTTTTTAAGTCATCAATGGACTAGCATGAGCCCACTGGTGCTAAGTGACCTGGACCTCTGCTTATTAGATTCTCAATATTGTGCCGAGATTCATTTTAATTAAAGTTCAACACAGCATTCAAAATTCATTCGGTGTTTCCCTGCGAGATTGAATCAGAATTGAGGAGATCCGTGTGAAAACCAAAGTCACCGAAATTGCCCAAATTATTGCAAAAGTGAAGTGGCAGTCGGTAGGACACATAGTTCGATGAACAGATGTCCTTTGGGGAGGCAACGTCCTCAAATGGTGACCACGTGCGGGACACCAAGACTTCGTCTTGAAAGGCCCGGAAAGATGGACCAGCGATTTGGTCAGGATCGCCAGAATAGGTTGGATTAGTGGAGAGTGAAGTGAGAGTCGTGGAGATCTCTGGGGTAGGCTTTTGTCCCGCAGTGATGATGATTCACAATTTGGACAGAAGAATTATAATTTGTATCTACACGTTAAGCTCTTGAATTTTTGTCCGCCGCTCTCTACCGCCTACTGTCCTATGAAATTGATTTATTGAGTGAGACCTGGTATATTTTTTTTTATGAAATTCTAACACTTGTAACATATACATTACGACTATTTCTTTCAACAGTTTTAATTCGATTCATGTAATGTCAATAGAGTCTTTGCTAGCCTAATTAAAGCAAACAGCCAGAAACGCTACCAAACTGGTTACATGTATTACGTACGCAGTATCAAAAATATGTAGTATCAACAATATGTATAGGTAAAAAATATTCGCCTTCTGTATATCATAGGAGATAACATTTATTATTATTTTAAGTTAAGATAATTTATACGTCTAGATAGAGTCTCCTCTGTTAGACAACCGATAAAAACAGGCCAGGCTTAATTCTTTAGTGTGTGTTACAAGTTACGTCTTACACTCGCGATTTGTTTGACACTTTGTGTGCGCAATGCTCAAAATAGTGGTTAACTCTAAACTCAATTTCGACGTTTTCACAGCTGTCACAGTCTATCTAGACGAAATTTTAATAATATTATCTGATTTAAGACTACAGCACTTTAATAATTTCCCCGGCAGCTCGGCATCTTTATATAAATTAAGATAGTTTCGTGAAATTTCAATTACAACGTAGATTTCAACTATTGAACTACGAGAATCAAAACTAAACAACACGAAGTAGATTCGTCTACGTTCGATAAATTGGAAGACTTAATTACTTTAGAGTTTCAACGTAAACTTATGTAGTTCTTGAAATGGATTTTTAAATTTTATTTGGAAAATGTTTAGTCTTATAACTTTAATGAAAAGTTCCCTGTTCAAAGCTTTTATTAAAAAATGTTCGTCGGACAAGTAGGTAATAAGTTCATGCTAGCACTAAGTAGAAACTGCAATCCGAGCTGGTATGAGCAAGAGAAAGAACTGGGATTTGTTATAAAATACTGCGTCAACAAATGGATGCATATTATATATAATATATATTATAAAGCAACGTTCGTGTATTAGGTACAACAGTCAAGACAAAATAATATATAGATAAGATATAGAATTGACTCAATTTAACACAAATTATCTGGCCCCAAACTAAGCATAGCCTTAGCCTGTACTATGGGTACAAGACGATGATATATAAATGTTTTAACTTAAGCATCCATGACTCGGATACGAGCATCCCTACTCATCATTTAAATGTTTGTACCTACTGGGATTCGAACCCGGACCTTTATCTTAGTAGGCAGGGTCCCTAGCCACAGGGCTATATGGCTATTCATTATATAAATAGGTAGCAAAAACAGTGATGACACCTGAGGGTTAAAGTCATTAACTATATAAAAAAGGATTTTTGAATATCGTGGAGCATAAAACTAATTAAGAAGCTAATAGAAATGTTATAATTGCTAATTCCTTGTGGAATGACTGTCATCTATATTATGATATTTGAAAAATAACGTTTAATTAAAATTATAATCAGTTGGTTAGGTCAACTTTCAGGTGGTCTTATAATTTTAGAAGGACGCAGTATAGTATGACATTTTTTTTAGTATTAGATGTTTGGCAAATTTTTTTTTAGGTAGATAGGTAAATATTTCTATTAAAAACCAAAAAAGATGTGAGGTCATGGGAAACGACAGGTTGGAACGAAGATTCCTCGGATAATACAGAAGCAACATAATTTGATATTGAAAATATTGCTTATATATATTTTCTTGAGATTCTTATTTTATTTTTGTTGATTGGTTTGTATTTAAGTACATAAAAGTCATTATGTCATATATCATTAGGTCATTTAGTATTTTATAAAATAAGATATATTAAAAATTCATATCCGTCATCTTGGATCTCAAAATAGATGTAATATTCCGAATCGACCCCCCCGAAAACCTTTAAAGTGATAGTAATTATTTTATTGAAAATGTCATATCCGCCATTTTGGATCTCAAAATAGATGTCACATTCGTAATTGATACTCCCGAAAACCTTAAAAGTGATACCCATAATGATTTTATTGAAAATGTCACATCCGCCATTTTGGGTCTCAAAATAGATGTCATATTCTTAATTGATACTCAAGAAAACCTCGAAAATGATACCTATATTGTTTTTATTGAAAAAGTCACATCCACCATCTCGAATCTCGAAATAGATGTCATATTCTTAACTCTAACGGCCGTTCCCAATATACTACAGAAATCTACTACAGAAAGAGATAAATAACAACCTTCTACTGTCAATAATTAGCTGTCAATAATCGCCTTATCATTAATCAAATATAGCCTTATATTGGGACGCGTGAATTGCAATTTCCATACGAACTTTTATCGCTGGTAAGCTATACGTCCTCCCATTGGCAGACAGCGTGTACGGATAAGGTGAGTTACCGTCGATAATTTTATTGGGACAGAAAAGTTAACGATAGTTACGATTTTTATCTCAAGTAGGCAACAACCGGAGATGGACTGAATATTTGGAACGGCCGTTAGCGTTCCACAGGTCTATATTATGTATCAATTTGAAGAACGTAACATTACACCGCCATGAACGTAGCTTTTTAATTTACGCATAATTTTAATTATATTAATATAATATTACATATAAATGTTTGTTTATGAAGAACTTACGCTGGACGAAAAATATGTAAGTATGCACGGACGAGTAAAATAAGAAGGACTCCGTGTCACCTTACATAATAGTGAGGCACCAAAACAAGCCGGTAAACGTGTAAATACATAGCCCCACGCATACACTTACACTAATACAAGCCGATCGGCCGCCAGTATGAGATTTGCCATCGTCTGTTACAGATCAGTTTGCGTCGCAATAAAATATTTAAAAAAAGCCGTCGTGCGTTGTGAAAAAGTCTAAAAACAATACTATAAAAGTATTTTATAGTATTGTTTTACTTTGTGGAATCAACTACCGGCAGCGGTCTTCCCGAACAGATACGACTTAGGGACCTTCAAGAAAAAAGCATACTCCCACCTTAAAGGCCGGCAATGCATTTCTTGACACACCTGTTGTTGCGGATGTCCATGGGCGGTTGCCTCACCTCTCCCCATCCCGTGAGCCTCTTGCCCGTATGCCCCCTCTCATATAAAAAAAAATGTGGATATATGATTATTTAAGGGAGAAAAATTGTGTATCTGGTATCTAATATCACGGCGCGGAGTCCTTCTTTTTTTACTAGTCCGTGTTAGTATGCCAATAATAAAAAAAGGAATGTTCCTAATTCTATTCTTCTGTATCACTTTTGGGTTAGCATTTCCCCACACTGTCTCATTAAACCAAACTCTGCATAGTGTTTATAAGAACAGCTGTTGTTGAATTTCTTTTCAATTTTTCTTAACATTGATGATTTTTGCGCTTCTTGGTAAATCAATTTGAATTTGACTTTGAATAGTTATGATAAGCCAATTATAATTAAATTTTAAAATCATCAATATCTATTTAGATCGCTCCCCTCGAGTAATCAAAAATTGCAGTATCAGTAACACTTTTTTTTGAATAAGATTATTGTGTAGGGTCCAGTTTTTTTTAAATATGTTACCAGTGTACATCTTATATATAAAATTCTCGTGTCCGGGTGTTTGTTACCAAACTCCTCCGAAACAGCTAAACCGATATGTATGAAATTTTGTGTCCACATCGGGTAGGTCTGAGAATCGGCCAACATCAATTTGTCATACCCTTAAATGATAAGGTATCCCTAAATGTTTTTTTTATATTTTAACATTTTTTTTATATTTTTAGTTGATTATGATCCGTGCAGATCCGCAATATGAATGCAAGATGGCAATCTAATGTAATAGTTTTTATAGTACGATAAATTTTATAAACGATATATTTTGCAGTTCTGAGGATCGGTCGTCATCTATTTTTTATACACCAAAAATTTAAATTATTGTTTTTTTTTTTTTCATCTTTATATATAAAAATCCAAATAATTTGTCATGTTTTTAAGTGATCTCCCTCTCCCTCACTTCTGGGAATAATTACACAAATAAAACTAAAACAAAATTTTATTAACGATGCGGGATTCGAACCTGCGACCTCTTGCATTCCGTACGAGCGCTGTTTCCAACTGGGCCAACCGTTCGAGTGACGTATCGCTTATAAAATCTTGTCTTACAATATATTTCATTATAAAGAAAGAAAGAAAAAATGTTTATTGACGTCATTATACATTCTGATAATAGTTCTTAAAGTTACACTAATCTAATAATGATCTAATGACGCCAATGGGCCCCAACTCAGCATAGTTGTGGTTTCGAAAGAATCCACGACGCTGGTCTTCCGTGGAAACCCAGAGAGCGCTACTAACGCACAGTCCTGTCACACGAAGGTGTACAAACTATTAATTCTCTATGAGCACAAAGCACAAAAATAGTGAAACTCGGATCTAAAATTAAAACTAACAAACATAAACATATTAGAAACTTGTTACTAATGTTTATGAGATAAATATATCTTATAGATGAAACCCAAAAAATCATATATCACATTATAAAGTGTTTGTCATGACTTGTAGTTAGCATTCATTTGATTTAAACCACTGAATTTGAAGCTTCAGACAAAAGCGTAACATTGCAAATTGGATTCCAATTTCGATTACTAGGCAGCTTTTGAGTTGTAAATTTCACCTTGTTGTAATTCTAGTTTGTTGATAAAGTGGAACTTGTGCTTAGAGATTTTAATTACATTTCGGTGTATAACTTGAACTAAATTGCAGACTTTTGTGATCTATTTGTAGTATAAAGTGTTGTGCTTCATATGGGTACCCTCAATTTTTTTATTTTTCTCGAAAAATCATTAAAAAAAGTGCATCATGTTATAAATCCAAAGCTCAAATTCAAAATAATGATAATAATAATCAAAAAATAAAGAACCTTAAAATTCAGTGTAACGTTTGCACTTGGGAAATAGGTGGTTCAGTAAAGCTTCAGTGGGGTCCATATATTGCCCATCTAGCAGATTGACTCAGCTCTGCGGCATATGCAGTTAGAAAGATTAGAGAGTATACGAATGTTGCGACCGCTAGATTAGTGTACTTCAGTTATTTTCACAGCATCATAACGTACGGTATTTTACTACGGGGTTATGCTGCTCACATTGATATAGTGTTTGCTATGCAAAAGAGAGATGTTCGTGCTATATAGCAGCTTGGTTATAGACAGTCTCTCAAAGAAAAATTTAAAGTAATCAATATTATGACTGTTCATTGTCAGTACATTTATGAAAATTTAATATACGTTCACAAAAATCGTCACCTTTTTGCTCTTAATAGTGATTTTCATTATTATAACACTAGAAATAAGGGATTGCTTGTAACTAATTCTAGTAGGCTTTATAAGATACATAATAACTATTATAAAGTCCCAGCCACTGTTCAGGCATTATCCATAAATAAATTTAAATTTTTTATAAAAAAAAGGCTCTGTCGTAAATCCTATTACTCCACTGCTGAATATCTAAATGATCGGACAGCCTGGGACTAGATTGTGATTATTTTATAGCGATAGAAGTGACTGTACAATATTGTATATTTTTATTGAAAAGAGCGAAAAAAAAATGCTGGGAGAGTTTCTTGCGCCGCTTCTTCTCTCTCTGAGCGCCATTTGTTTCCAAAGCGGTAGTAGTATCTAGAAGTTATCAGAAACGACATCAAAAAGAATTCTAAAGGAATCAATTTTGAGAAAATAAATGCCTTTTATGCCTTTTTATGAAGCAAATGCAGTTAGTTGTTGCAACAAAGCTCCGGGTGTTTTGATTACAAAACCCCAAACTTTCGTATTTGTGTGCAGATTGCCAAGAGGGCTTAATACAAGTGCCTGCTCTGCGTAAACTTGTATCAGAGTTAAAGGAGCAAGTGATGGAATTAAAAGAAAATCAGTCCTCTTCTGTAAACATTAATGCAGTAATTGAGGAAATGGTTAAGCGTGAGAACCGAAAGTGCAATTTGATAATGTTTGGTATTGAGGAAGAGAGCTAAGGTGATAAGGAGGATACTAAAAATCATGACAAATTTGAGGTTTTAGAAGCGCTCGCTCAAGACCCGCTCCAAGCCTCGGAGCTCATAAATACCATTCGTCTTGGAAAGCCCACTGCTAACAAACATAAAAAAAAACACAAAGTCATTAAGTATGATTTTGATTGGCCTGGCATTGTTGAATTTTATAAATAATTTAGTAAAACTAATATATTATGTTAAATATGGTACAATTATTGACAAGTATTCACATCCCTTTCTCTCCCGCATGTCAGAATGAGACAGATGAAAGACGCGACAAGCACATAGTCAGAAATGAAAACTGTAGAGTCGCTCTTTTTTTTAAAGCGATTTTGATGTATATTTCACCAATAAAAGATTTAATCGTTTAAAAATTCATGCTCATAAAGAATGACAATTTTGTTACATTAAAAGTATTGATATCTCTTTCGAAAGTCCAATATATTTAATCAATTTAGTCAAATTGACGCACATATTTGTATCCAATTAGCCATATTTATAATTTGACAAATGCTGTCATACCAAGATATGTTTGTGTCCGCTTACTACAAATGCCAAAAAGATACTCTGGAAAAGATGTCTATGTCTCAAATACAAAATTTAACAAATTAAATTTATTTCAGGGAAATTTTAAAATAACCAGTTTCTCGAATTATTTTATGAAAATAAAAATATTATATTTGACTGTTTGTCTATCTCATTATAGGTTACCGTAACTTATTAGATCCAAATACAGTTTTGTAAAATTCCGTTCTGATCGTCTATTGAGTGGGAATTATACTGACGGGTCATCCTCTTAGTCTTCTGTTTATTCCTCCACACCTTTATTAAATATTTCAAAAACTTACAATTGCCACAAACTGTAGAATTGATAGACTGGGTGGCACTATAACAACCATGTTACAGTACAGTACCGGTCAAGGAAAATTGTGTTGCACCATTTCACAATTTTTAGATGACGTCTTAACTGTAACTGCTAACTGTGACCGTGATAAAATATCTAAATAGCGACCTGTCAAAACTTTCAAATAAATATTTGATATCGAATTGAAATATCATTTCACTTTTAAACTTTGACTATACCAAGAAATACGATCGTGCAACACAATCCGCAGTCTATGTTAAACTCAGCGTCACTGTTAACTTTGACTTAAACCTTAACTGTAAAAGCTAATATGATGAAACCCAGCCTTAGCGGCATTACTTTTTCCGACCTAATTGATAAATTTTTAATTGTCATGATGATAATGTGTATATTATGTAGATGAAGTTACTTTTTATATTATTTTTACCAAATTTCCGCAGAAATCACCTAATAATCTTCGCCATGATTCTAAATTCCTTAGCCATTTCAGATTCCATTATTTAATAGCTGACCGAGCTTATCTCTAAGTTTCTAAATAAATCGTTAATGATTCTGTCAGCACCTCAAGTTTCCAAAACGTTTACTTAGTTGTAACGGTTGCAATTTGATATTTACGCCCTAACAGCCTTTGTTAATTAAACAGAACTTGTGATCCCAAGTGTTCTCACTGAGATGGCTATCACTTTGAAACATCGTCAAAGTCGGCGAACCGCAAACACAACCTCTATTTAGTGAACATACTGCTAACTTTGTAATAACTCAAGCGAACAATCTTTGCTGAATCATTATTATAACATTTAGGTGAGCACTGTGCACGAGTAAATGTTAGCTTTTGTATTTAAATGAATTAATTATTTTAATAATGTAATACAATTATTTTCTCTCTCATCTTCAAAATGAAAATCTTTAATTTTAAGAATTATTCCTTCATCATATTTTAATTATGACAATGTATGGAATTTATAGATTACATATTGTTCGAATATTTAATACAAGATACAAAATGTCTAATGTTCCAGAAAGCTAGCAACAAAATTATTTCCACATATAATAAGGAAGCATAATATGAAAGAAAGATAATTTTTCTAAATGCTTAGAACTTCACCAATACTGTTTTTAAATTTATTTAAGGATAGATCAAATATATCAACATCACAAAATAAAGTGCTCTAAATGTCTAAAGCACGCCGACAGAAAATGTTTTTAGTATAATTAGTTACTGACAAATTAGAGGTAAAACTACGTTGAGATCGAAGAGCAATACGTGAGGGTACTTTGATGTTAATTTTGCAAAGGAGGCAAGAAGAGTCAATGAGTCCATTTGTTCTTATTTTACTTTACTTATTACTTTGTAAAGGTATGCCATATCAAAATAAACCCTTCTCTCTTTAAGTGGGGTAAAGAAATTTCTAGTAAGATACTCAAGGTTTTTTAAAAATGTATTCTGTTCCTTTTGAATACGGTCTATATGAATATTGTAGCAAGGATACCAAATATCTGACCCAAATTCCAAGATGCTACGCACGAAAGAAAAATAAAGTATCCAAAAGGATGCTTCATTATGCAAAGCTAATTAGAACATTCATAGCGTTTCGTAACGAAGCGGTTTGACCCTCCCATATGAAGTTATAACTTCAAAAATTTACCAATCAGAATGCTCGACGTCTCACACTGCTAAATTCATTTATGATATACCTAGATTTACTATAATATCACTATAGTGTACCCGTGACATTACAATGTCTCAAAAACCATGCGGTTAAATTGTAAGAAATGAAGTCGATTGACAATCTACCGTTTTATTATCACTTGTGGAATTATAATATTACGGCTTTGACAATATACCTGTGACATACAATCCCGACTATAAGACTACATTCGTTTACGAGTTTCAAAACACCAACTTACGGAACTAAATATATAATTATTTATGAATATTTTTTTGAAATACAAAAAAAAACGTAAAAATGTCAACTTTCCCATAATGTTTATAGACTTTGAAAAGATTTTTGTGAGCATATTTTGTTAAAAAAATTAAATTTTTCCAAAATTTGTATTTCCTTGTATCGATTTAAAACCATTTAAAGACTGTCATGAACATTAAAGCTCTTGTTTAAATTATGAAATAGATTCGTATAAATATTGCAAATCCTTTAAAAGTGATTAAATATTCTATCGGTGCAAAGTATAATATTTAAATTATTTAATAATAATAATAATAATTTTTTTATTTGCGAAAAACTGCCACCAAATTTTTTACAAGTACAACAGATATAAACAATTAACATTATATAAAGAAAAGAAAAATAACAATAGAAATGTTAAAATACAATAAAAAAAGAGATATTAATGCCTTAAAACATGGTAGGATTATTTAATAACTAGAATGATAACAATCGAGGCAGCAGCGCGATTCACAAAATGGAAAGTTCTCAGCAAATGTTAGGACGTATTTTCCTAACACTGATATTATGAACTTCCTATATTTTTTTTTCCGTGCAAGCTATTTTGGCAGTAATGCGTGAAAAAATAATTATAATATTTAAATATTTATCGTATCCTATATCTAACAAACAAAGCTCAGAACTTAATAAATTTATAAATCTGAAAAGAAAATATATATCACGTAGTGATGCGGATACACACATTAACGTACATCCCCACTAGCTACACAAGTGTATAATTAAAATATATATAAAAAATGCATGAGTAATTTAATGTTATATAGATTAAATAATTAAGATAAAAGGCATAAAAGGCATTTATTTTCTCAAAATTGATTCCTTTAGAATTCTTTTTGATGTCATTTCTTATACTACTAGATACTACTACCGCTTCGGAAACAAATGGCGCTCTGAGAGAGAAGAAGCGGCGCAAGAAACTCTCCCAGCATTCTTTTTTTATGCGCTCTTTTCAATAAAAATATACAATTTTGTACAGTCGCTATAAAATAATCACAATCTAGTCCCAGGCTGTCCGATCATTTAGATATTCAGCAGTGGAGTAATAGGATTTACGACAGAGCCATTTTTTTATAAAACATTTAAATTTATTTATAGATAATGCCTGAACAGTGGCTGGGACTTTATTGTAGAAGTGTATACATTTACCCTTAAAGCTATTATGTATCTTATGAAGCCTACTAGAATTAGTTACAAGCAATCCCTTATTTCTAGTGTTATAATAATGAAAATCACTATTAAGAGCAAAAAGGTGACGATTTTTGTGCACATAAATTAAATTTTCATAAATGTACTGACAATAAACAGTCATAATATTTATTTCTTTAAATTTTTCTTTGAGAGACTGTCTATAACCAAGCTCACCCATCGAACCCATCCTCACTACAATCGATGTATTTAATTTAGTTTTTGCTCTTGCAATAATTGCTTTTTGTAGCTATTCTTAAAAAAATCCTTTGAATTTTGATTCCATTCCTTTTATTTCAAGATTATTAGTGTGATTAGAGTGGCTTAATAATCTCCACATGCCTGAACTATGCATTGTTTGATCCACTGGTTTTAAAAATATGCAGTATTCACTATGTTTGAATGAAAGGAAATAGTGAATGCAATATAGCTAACTCAAACAATGGAGCGAGGGTAATTACTCTGGCAGTGTGAACAGCGCTGAATAATGTATTATTTCAATTATCATTTACATAAAGGCAACCGATTTCCATAAAACCATTCAAAAATTTGAATAATAATGAAAAGTTTCAAGTAATTAAAGCTATAACCATTGCTCATTTCTCTTATTAAAGTGAAATTTTAGTTATATTGCCTCAAATGTTTTCACCCATCTATCGCATGTTGCTTTACAACCGGCCGCGGAGTACTGCGTAGCGAGAAATTCATCTAGTCTACTACTTCGACAACTGTGATTCCTCTGGTGGTGGTGAGGTGAATTTACTCTGGTAAACTAATTATTATGGTTAAGGTATAAACTATATTTTATTTATGTAATACAAATAAAAAAGGGATTACGAACCACACACGTGATGATAAGTAACTGCCTATTAACATGAACATAAAAACAGTGGATTCTCGGGTACTTACTGACTCATGCTGTAGTTTGCTCGAGGGAAGTATCGTGTAGAATTTTAATGAGAGAAAAAGTAAGTAAGCATACCTAACTCTGTTTGAAGAAACCCATATCAAAGCCGACATAATTCCTGTCTTCTCTTCAAAGGTACAGTCTAGAAGAGTAATGATTGAAATGTTTGCTTATAAAACACTTATTTTATAAAAATTTTGCTTATAAAAACACTTATTGGTATAAAAGCAATGTATAAATTGAAAAAAGTATCTGCACAAACACGCTATATAAAAACTATTTATAAAAAATATTTCAGCGACATAAAATGGCATACACTTATATCCAAAGCCTTATACAATGTTATTTCATTACGTATAACGTTAGACTCAAATATGAACAATCAAAACAAAACATCTTAACCCTTTCACTTGAGTCAGACCTTTATTACCTACGAATTGAAAAAAAAATACGTTCGAAAGGGTTTTGAAATGAATTGATCGTTTTTAACCGATTTCAAAAAAGGAGGAGATTCTCAAATCGACGGTTTTTTATCTTTGTTACCTCATAACTTTCAACTGGTTGAACCGATTTCGATGGTTCTTTTTTTATTTGAAAGCTGGTGCTTTCCGTGTGGCCTCAATTTAGTTCAGTTCCATAATGGCATCCAAAAAAATCCATATAAATCTTAAATTTGCATTAAGTATGTGCGTGATAAATGGACAAATAACTCAATATTACGCGACTGATTTCAACGATTCTTTTTTTATTTTAAAGAATGTACTTCAAGGTTTAGTTTGATGAGAGTTTGGTTAGGTTCTGCTGATGGGATCCATGTTAAAGAATCGAAACAATAACAACTTTATATTGTCGTAATAATGTGATTGACTTTTATATAGTCTATTTTGGTCTAATTTTTCATTTCATCTTACTTAGGAAAACTCTAAAAATAAGTTGATTATTAAGTTGTAGAAGAAAAAGCAATTATTTTTTATTTTTTAGTGCATATGGTTTTGTAATAGTTTTATTTCAAAGTCGGTTGTTTTTTTGTTATTTTATGGTATGGTATGGTTAATAACACGTTCCCATTACAATGCACTGCAGACCAGGAATATTTATTGCACCATAATTCTTAGCGGCATCGCTAAAGCGCTTCTCACTTAGAAACCTACGTTGCCTTATTAATAAACGCAATGAAAAGAGACTCCAAGTTTAAAATTACTTCTCTGTTATGTAATTCTGTAGTGACAAAGGTAAAGGCAAAACAATTTATATTTGGAATAACTTTTCTTCGCGTTTATTAGGGCTCCGTAGCCAAATGGCAAAAAACGGAGCCCTTATAGATTCGTCATGTCTGTCTGACTGTCACAGCCACTTATTTCCGAAACTATATAAACTATACTGTTGAAATTTGTATTCAATGTATTCTGTGAACCGCATTAAGATTTTCACACAAAAATAATGTTGGGTATCTATGGATCTTCAGGGTCTTCAAAACTGATATTGAGGTTTCTAATTTGTCATTTCTAAACTGAATAGTTTGCGTGACAGACACTTCTAAAATGGTACAATGTGTGTCCCCTCCCTGTAACTTCTAAAATAAGAGAATGATAAAACTAAAAAAATATATGATGTAAATTAACACCGAAAATTGTTTTGAACGAGATCTAGTATGTAAGTAGTTTTCTTAATACGCCATTAATCGAATTATTAATAACTCAATTAAAAAATATGTTATTTTTAATACGTCATAAATCGTTACGACGAACTACAAGAGCTTTTATATTATTATGTTACTTGCTGCTACGGAACCCTTCATGAGCGGCTCCGACTCGCACTTGGACGATTTTTAATAACACAGAAGATGTCTCACTAGTTCTTACACATTACTTCTTTACAGCAAAAAAAGTAGCTGCTGTGATTCAAACCTATCCGGCATCCAATGAATTATAAAAATTCGATTTCACAGTCCTCAAGGAGAAAAGAAAAGAAAATAACGAATAAAAGTTTAATATTTGTTCAGTAAATACGAGTCCTGAATACGGAACGTGTTCCCATGTCGTCTATTAAAGCTTGACCCAAATACAAATGAGAAGAAAACGCTGACACATCTTGGAGAGTTTGTTCGGGTATTTCTGATGATATGTATTTGACCAGTAAACCGCAAATGGCATATAACAAAAGATAAGTATGAAACATTTTCTTAAATTTATAGGAGTTAGTTAGGGATTAGTTAAAATACACCGTTATTTTAAGATTACCAATAAAAACTGGCATGGAATTACACAATAAAAATATTACCAGTTGGGGGCTCCTTTACACAGGATGCTGACTAGTTTTGGGTACAACAACGGCGCCTATTTCTACTAGTGTTTCGGTCTGAAGGACGCCGTAGCTAGTGAAATTACTGGGCAAATGAGACTTAATATCTTATGTCTCAACGCTCAGACTTTTTGGGTTTTTCGAGAATCCTGAGTGGCACTGCATTGTAATGGGCAAGGCGTAACGATTTCTATCAGCTGAACGTCCAGCTCATCTCGTCCCTTATTTTCATAATTAAAATACAAAGTCAACTTATCATCCCATGCAAATAATAAATCATTAACTATTTTCAATTACTTTTGTGTATAATAGAAGTATATACATAAAAGGATATTGCAATAAACAAGACAATCAAAGCAAAACTTAAAATTTATAGAAATTAAAAATCAAATTCAAAAGACGCGAAAATATTCGCAGTACATACGAAAAAATTAAATAAATATACAAAGAAAATTCGAAAAAAGAAACATTCTGTACCTTTATTTTTATAGTATTTATATATGTTTGTGGCCAGTACAAACAATAATGACAACAAGAAAAATCAAACCTTTTTCAAGAAATCCTTTGCTAGCATTCCGCTAAATTTATAAGTGTAGTTGAGGGGAAAAAGCCAGTGAAGCAGATCTGGACTTGTGGCAATTAGAGGTTATCTTTGTGGACTCCCTGAAAGACACATATTTTAATAAGTATTAATTAGATCATTTATACGTCTAGATAGACTGTGACAGCTGTGAAAACGTCGAAAGATTGAGGTTGATTTACCTCTATTTTGGGCAATGCACGCACACTAACACAAAGTAACATACAAATCGCGAGTGTAAGACGTAGCTGCCCGCCCATTAAATTAATGAAGCTGGGCTGTTTTCATCATATCTAGATATACTAATTATCTGAGGTATTATTATCTGACAATACCGTATTAGTAAGCTTTTTTATTCTGAACGGCAACTTAACAGGTATCTCTTTAGGTATCACGGATAGCCTGTTATACAGAGGCTATCTAGGAGCAGAATAAACAATGGCAAGAAACTCATTGCCAACTCTTTTAAATTAACATTTATCTACACCTATGCTTTTAAACCTCTATTAAAGATTCTGAAACAGTTAGCTTATTGCGAACATTAAAACACCCAATGTTCTAATAACCATTATATCATCCAAACGAGTGTTGTAATGTTGTACTGAATTTCATAACAACACTCTTATATATTTTTTTCGATCCCTTCATGCGCAAAGAGTTTTAATAGACAGCCACATTCTTATGGCTCTATGCGTGGTATCTGTATGAATTTCAAAAAAAGAACATTTTCGTTTACGCGCGTTCTACACTACCAGAACATCGCGCGCCGTAAAAAAAAGTAGGTTATTCGAATCCCCGCCATTTTTCTCCGATATTTTTATTGTTTTGTTTACAAAAAATGAGCGATTTATTATAAACGCTGCAAAAGAACATTATATTTGAGTGAATTTTAATTATTGCACTATACAAATTGTAAATTACTACTAAAATAAATAATTGTTTCATTAATACTTAGTTAATTTGTATATTAACAGTAATGAATGATATTAGGTTACTACTAGGACTGGTGTTTTAATGTTAGCAGTAAGCTAACTTTCCAGAATCTTTTAGAGTATTCATATTCTGGGTGTAGATAGTCTTGTATGCAACTGTTGATAGTTAGGTATTAAAACACTCATGTGATACTAATATCAATAAAATAATAATATCAATAAATCCACATTCGTATTTTAATACCCCTTATTACACAACAGCTGCATAAATAACTATTACAGTTCCATCGTTGTACAAATTATTTTAATTACTTAAGTGATGCAATAAAAATTCTCAAATGTCAAACACTCGATGCACGACACACGAGTAAGTAAAAAATAAACGTAAATTAATAAATAACAACAAAAGAGTTATTGAATATAGTAATTGCATCAACACACACACCGTTGGCGATTGGCGATGTTATTATTTATTTAGCCATATTAAGAAGTGAAACGACAAGACGTGGATGTTTTGGAAGCAAATTTAATAAAATTTCTTTTCTGAGCCCTGAGCTCGTTTTGCATTGAATAATGGCGATAGCACAAAATTATATGGGTCCTCTCGCGACTAACACAATGACCAGGATCAACGAGAACGACAATGTGTTGGGGACCATCATCGTGAACTGCGAGGGATTTCCGGAGACGACCACCTTAGACAGCTTGACCGCTGCCACCTACTGTACGCATATGCGCAACTTATCCCATCATGCTAATAATGCTCTCAAAGAAATTGATGTCACGGGTGAGCTGATAATAATACGATTCGTGGCGAAAAAGACTGGGGCATTCGTGATACCGGACCACGAGTTCCATTTAATCGTTGTTATGAGTAAAACTTAAATTTGTCATAATATGTAATTAATTAACTTTATCCCTGTCTAGTAAATTCAGTCAAATAATATACTTTTAAAAGGTTTAAAACGAGTGTAATTGTTAATTTTCTTACATTACTTTAACTTGTTTCAGTAAATCTACGCAGTAATTGGCACATACTAATTTATGTGTAGATTTATTCTCTGGGTCGAGCGCAGAACGTTAAATACTGTTTGTTATCGTAGAAGAAGATGAGGCGGAAAGTTTCGCTATAATTTAGCAAATAGGCAAGTCGTTACATTGGCTAACGTTAACCTCTTGCGATGATTTGGGCCGCACGGATGTCCGTTTCTCTCTAAAAACAATGTGGAGTAACTCCTAAACCCAATTATCCTCATCAACTAAGAACAATTAAATTTCTATTTGAATTCCAAATCATTCAAAGGATATTCAGATTTTAACGAAGTGCAATTGTTCTTTTGAGTTAATTTACGCTCAAGAATTAGAAGTCTTTGTCATTATTATCATTATTAATAATGTATTCTTTACAAGTCATGGTCGTTCAGAGTACAATGGAGAGGGCTATGCTCGGAGTTTCCCTGCGAGATCGAACCAGAAATGATTGGATGAGGAAATGAGGAGATCCGTTGGAGAAACAATGTCACTGACATAGCCCAAATGATTGCAAAACTGATGTGGCAGTGGGCAGGGCACATAGATCGACGGACAGTTGGTCGTTGGGTAAGTAAGGTCCTCGAATGGCTACCACGTACCTGAAGACGTAGTATTGGTAGGCCCCCCACAAGAAGGACTGACGATCTGGTCAAGATCACCGGAAGAGGTTGGATGAGGGCAGCGCAGGACCGATCATCATGCCGATCTTTGTGGAGGCCTTTGTCCAGCAGTGGACGTCTTCCAGCTGAAACGATGATGATGATCTGAGGCAATCTTTCATTTCAATGTTACATTTTATTAACACATAAATTTTCTATTGAAATAAAAATGTTTAAAATGCATTGCAGTTTTTATTTTATTCATCCCCAAGTTATGAATATCTCAATAGCGTCACAGGATACAAGATAAAGTAGTAATTTTTCAATTTTGTGTCTAATATTATATTATATTATTAACACTAAGAATTACTTGTAACTTATTCTAATCGGCTTCATAAGATACACAATAGCTGTAAGTGTAAATGTATATGCTTTTATAATAAAATCTCAGTCACTGTTCAGGGATTATCAGTAAATAAATTTTAATGCTTCCTCAAAAATAGGCTCTGTCGTAATTCCTATTACTCCACAGCTGAATATCTAAGTGATCGGACAGAACGGGACTAGATAATGATTATTTTATAGGAATAACAAAGACTGTACAATATCGTATATTTATTAAAGAGAGCGCTAAAAATAAAGCTGTAAGAGATTCTTGGACCGTTTATTCTCTCACAGAGTGAGAGTTTCCGAAGCGGTGGTAGTTTCAAGTGAAATCAAAAATAATTCTATATGTATCAATTTTGAGAAAATAAATGCCTTTTATGCCTATTAATGCTATAGGTACTGTTAGTAGGTAAGTACTATTCAAATCCTGGACCTCAAAAGTATAATAGCTAACTTCACTTCGATTAAGTCGGACCTTTGAAAAAGTGCTCGATTACAAGGGGTTGAAGGCTTGCGCCGGGAAAATGTAGGAAATTCAGTCAGTCGCCTCGAGCTCGCGCGGGAGAACGGCGCATGTGTCCGCCCTGTGACGATACTGTGGAAGTTAACTCGGTTATTAGGTTATATTAACAATTATATGTCCAGAAATGTTGTGTTAGTGTGAATCAGTTATAACTGAAAAATAGTATTCGCATATAGGGTAGAGTGATTAAAAGCAGTGGCGGGAAACCGCTGTGATCTTAGGTGACGTGTTGTATGCTATGTGAGCGTAGATCGAATAGAGCTGTCTGCCCTAGAGAGCGACCGACATGCTGGCTTCGTCGTGAATCGATACTTTTGGAACGTTGTAGAGCTCAAACCATGGGGTCAAATGTCTAACACAGGTACGACCGCTAATAATAAGCAACATTTATAATTAATAAACGTTTGATTTGGGTTAAGCGTTCTATACACCTTTAGGGATATCTTCGCTAAAGGTTTATGACTTGGTTACTTGTCTGAACAACTATCAGGATTTGGAAAGGATAAATTTGAAATATTTTATATGCATGTGTATTCATTGGGTATAATTAATATTCCTAGTAGCTTAGTTTAGAAGAAATATAAGCTTTGAAGAGTTAATATCGACCTTTGCGACCGAACCGTTAAGACCCTGATCAGCCAACGAAAAGTATAAAACATAAGACAATTTTATTAGAATATTAGTAGTACTTTCTTTGATTACGAGAGTGTTACAAATTTAAATACTTTTTAAAGGATTAAAACGAAGGTAACTTGTTACTTTGTTTTGTATTTCAGTTAGACCTTTCCAGGTCACGTTTTCAGGGAGACTTTAAAAATTATTTTATTAATAATATTAGTATTCAATCTTAAAGGGGCGTGGGCTTTGATGTTACCATTTCATCTAAAGTCATTAAATATGTTTAAATTGAAGATAAAAGTTCAACGTAAACCTGCGGATTAACTCTCAGTATATCTAAATTCCTAGTAATGGATTCGATTAATGTACACAGCTTAGCCTAAGTTTGTAAATATTTCCTGTGATCACATGTAGTCTCATACGATTACGGCTGACATAAAATAATTAAAGTTTAAATAGCTTTTGAATATTACAAATAATTAAGTTTCCTTACTGCAAGTGGTCATTGGTATGTGGTATGTGACGAATTTTTTTTTTAATAAAGATTGGCTCTTGACTTTTGCAAAAACGTTGGATTAATAAATATCGAGCGATTGCCACTACCGATGTCACTTGGAAGGCAAAGCCAATTTGAATTCAGAACCACGGCCATGTGTAAAAGGCCAGACGTAGTTTTATAACATCCCAAAGACCCTAAAAGGCGTAGGTTTTTTTTGCTTAATACACCCAGTATCCGTTTGGTGTATTTCATCACGTTCAACGCGGAGATGCTCAACTTGCTGGGGATCCAGTATTAAACTTAAAAAAAAAATTAACGAAGCGTAATGTTTACAAAATCAAGTGCGCAAAAGCGTCAAAAAGTAAATTAAGTAATTAAAAATACATTAGTAGTGGATGCTACGGGGTCGCAGAGACTCGCGATATGCAAGGAACCGTACGCCAAACTTCTTCATAATCAATATACCTACTCTTTAATCATATAATAACCCCTTGCCATTAAAACTATTTTTACAAATTGTTTCTATTGTATCTAGAATATTTCGTTAGGCAATTCTATTATGATCGTGAGAATTTATTATAGAGCCTTTCGCAATATCCGAAAAATTACGAATTCGACTGTTATATGTAATTTTGGCATTTCGTAGAGATGTTGCTTCATTAAGTTTGTGCTTGAAGGTGTTCCATCCCTTACCTGGTAACTGATCGCTGCTGCTGAAATCCAAAATAGTACACACTTAATTACTATTTTTACCTTCTGAATCTGGGTCATCCAGTAACTATGCAATTTTGAAGGAACTTCGTTTCGAAAAAAATACGAAGTAATAACATTTCTCAATATTTCCAGCTATTCAATTTCATTTTCAACATGAGCTGTAAGATTACGGTTTTGTAACACTAGAGTTGCAAGACAGCAATCTAAGTGGAAATCATCTTTTAAAATATTTCTATTGACATATTTTTGGAAATAATTTTATTCGTCTAAAAAACCAATCTCACCGTTGTATGCGCCGCCATTATCAAAGAACAATCTTAGTAAAACTCTCCGTCTTGGAGTCCGATGTTTTCAAGTCTTTCTTCTAAGAGACTTCTATTATATGACTCCTAAAAGCTCAGTAATACATGAATTGAAAATATATATCATATTTTTAAACTATATATAACTAACCTAAATCAGTATAGTGATAAACTTGTAGTCTTGATCTAACCACATCCATTTCATAATCTAATGCTGCTTTTAATAAGATTTGGGCAAACCTAACTCATTCTTTTATTATCTTCCTGTGTGCATTTTTCCATTCCTTGTACAAACCATTTTGTATCTTTTTTGTTCTACTTCTCATCATTATGGTCCATAAAATTATATTTTCGGGATCTAATTTTCACCTTTATATCTGCAACCCTTGGTTTATTTCTGATTTGTGCTGCGGAACTAATAAAAGGGTTTGCTAAGCAGTGCATATTACTATCAGTTGACTAGTTAACATACTAAATACTTTTAATTGTTTCAACAATACCCTTATCTCCCATTTTCATAATATAAGTCTTAATTTTATCTACAATAGTAGAATACTACGGTAATCCAATTAATTTTTGACGAGTCCAATCTGACGGGTTCATTAATAATAAGACTAATTTTCCTTTCAGATCATTCATATTGTAATGAAATTAAAACACGATGAAATTGAACACATTTTAATGCGTACATTATTTCAATATCCTTTAATTATTATCGTGTAGAGGTTTAAAACATTATATACGTTGATACGATATTGAATACGATAATTTTTTATATTAGAATTAGATTAGGGTTGTAAGACAACAATGTATTTAATACGATATACTAACTTAAATATACATAAATACATATAAACATTAATGGCTCAATAGCGGGGTCATTATTCACTCATGGGCTACATGGGTCATCGAATTAGTATTTTCCTGATTCAAGTTTGATTCATACTGCGGTTTTCAATTTTATTAGGTGGGTTAGGCGATATATATATATTATAGGCATTGTATAGTTACATGTAAATAAATATATAATTTTACTATCTGACCGAGCAAACGTTGTATATCTGACCGAGTATATATTTACGAGTGACCCTTATCATTTTGGGGGTATGAAAAATAGATGTAAGCCGATTCTCAGACCTATCGGGTAGGTTGCACACAAAATTTCATACAAATCGAATCAGCCCTTTCGGAGGAGTTTGGTAACAAACACCGGGACATGAGAATTTAATATATTAGATATATAAATTAAAAGATTTTTCAAACTTATATATAATGCGAAATCCGGCAAATATCAGCATAATGTAACCTTTCATGCAAAAATAGATTTCATTGAATTCAATAGCCGAATATTTTTATGATTCACCTTACCACCCTTTTAGAAGTATTCGAGCTTATAAGATCATAAGACTAATATTTTAATAGTAGAGGCTTACTTAATATACTAAAAATAAAAGTTACTTATGTCAAATATTTTCTATAATAATTACTTATTTACTCGTATATATGAGTTGTGTTTGAGTTTGTTATAGGTATTGTGTTCAATCGAATTTATCACGGGTATTGCTTCGAAGAGCTTTTTTTTCTGTTTTTTTGTTTTATATAAGAGGGGGCAAACGGGCAAGAGGCTCACGGAATGGAGAGAGGTGAGGCAACAGCCCATGGACATCCGCAACAACAGGTGTCAAGAAATGCGTTGCAGGTCTTTAGGGTGGGAGTATGCTTTTTTCTTAAAGGTCCCTAAGTCGTATCTGTTCGGGAAGACCGTAGCCGGTAGTTGATTCCACAAAGTGGCTGTGCGAGGCAAAAAAATTCTAGCAAAACGCGCAGTTGTGGAATGCCAGACGTCAACGTGATGCGGGTGCAGGTGCGCTGGAATCAACCCGAACAGCTCATCTGTTTTTTATGATAATAAGGGACGAGACGAGCAAGACGTTCAGCTGATGGTAATTGACCCATAGAAATGCAGTGCCTCTCAGGATTCTTGAAAACCCAAAAACTCTGTGCAGCACTATAATTGCGCTCGTCACCTTGAGACATAAGATGTTAATACTCATTTGACCAGTTATTAGCTAGCTACGGCACTCTTCAGACCGAAACACAGTAATGCTTACACATTAATGCTTCACAGCAGAAAAAGCCACCGTCGTGGTACGCATAATCTAGGCGGCATCCTGAGCAAAGAAGCCTCCTACTGGCAAGGTGTTTCACCAGATTCCTGCCACCAAATTCCACCTTCGAAAGACAACTAAAAATTAAGATAATATCATGCCCACTATCTCGTTATCTGATGGTCATCTACAATGCAGTTTTCAAGAAGCTCTGTTCCACGTACAATCAAACTACAGTTAAGTGTCTACAAGGACGGCAACGCTCCTGTGATTCCTCTGGTCACACTTTACAGCAGATGAACCATACGCTAGTTGTCGTCCTCTTTTATAAAAAAAAAGTTATAGAAATGTGCAAACAAATTAAAAGAAAAAAGCTTGTACCGATTAACAACATAACTTAAATTTTAGATATAATTGAATGCCACAACTTTATACAAATCCAGGAAGTTAATAAGTAATTCATATTTGAATCTAAATCCGCCACACGCAAAATATTATTATGAGATTTTTATAAAGCTACGGATAGACGAAAATACCCGCTGTTTCGTGATTGTTCGCTATAAGTTTATTCCTTACAATAATAACACGTAATGAATAAAATATGAATCCACAATAGCTTGCTCTCAGGGTTTCCCAACAGGGGTGTTTATTCTTGGAGACAATCAATACGGGTATCTGCATATTTAAATTTTACGCTGGGACGAAGTTAATGCTTTGGTGTGCCGTTTTAATTAATAAGTACCCACAAACTTTCATAATTACAGACAAGACTGACTGACTTTCTTGGTGAATGACTCACGAAATACAAATTCTATATGTTCACTAATGGAATATAAATTGTAAAGTCATACATCAGAATTAATAATATTTAATAGAGGTTAGCCTGGCTATGCATATTATTAGAACAAAATTTGTTACGTAATGATAAATCAGTCAATATAAAAACCGTTTATACGTATGTCAGGCCACTCACAGTGTAGGGTTGAGAGTTGCAGAAATTTCCACTTTTTAACCGACTTCAAAAAGGAGGAGTTATTCGTTTGGTATATATTTTGTGTATGTACACCAATCACGCTGAGATTTATGATCCGATTTACATAATTCTTCTTTACTTTGATGCGGAGTAGTTGCCATTTGGTGCCATAAACATTTAACATACTTTTGCTCAGTAGTTTTCATGCTATGAACATTTTGGCTTACATGGATGATGCAATTTTAGTTCTTGTACGACTTTTGTAGGAGTTTTCATTTAGAACAGAATTTTTTCGGAGTCGATTCCTTTTTTTCACTCCCATTTTTTCGGAATATATATTATAAAAATACTATTTAATATATGACAATAAACAGCAACGAAATGTTATAGTTTACCTGATGTTATCTAGAAAAATCGTAGTATAGTTATCAGAAAAACTATTACAGTTGATAAAATGTTGGTGTTATATGTATTTATGCACTATTGCCATAATTTTTTTCATTTTCAGAATTAATAATGAGACAGGATTGAATCTGGCAATTACTATCAATTTCAAGCTTTATATTTCGTGAAATAAAAACTGGGTCGAATTGTTTTGAAACAGCCGAATATTATTCACAGATTGAATAGGTTAAGGACAACGACCACAATTAACAAAATATTATATGAGTTTGACATGAAGGAGATGACATTTATGTTATTAAAATATGCGTACATACTAAATTACAGCTTCCAACTAATAGTCTGAAAGCATGTTATGACTCATTGTATAGAAAAGAAGAAAAGAAAGAACTATGTTTAATTGTATCGTATAAAAGCTATATGCAAGAATAATAACGCTTAGAACGTGAGTAGGCCCAAGCGAAATGAAGCACTTTCAATGTGGTCTTTCATGACCGCATACGTTTCCCGCCGCGTCAGTGTCATTCTGTCAACTTCCAAGACAATCAGTGCGCGAATTTTAATTGAAAATTACTAATTGTGCAGTTAAAGGGTGTCACAAAGCGTCTTATAATAAAAATTATGATTATAATCACATTTAACACCTTAATACTATTTCACAACTTTTAATTTAAGCTAACACATTCGTCAAAACAGCAAAATATTTTCTAAACAAACCAGACGCCATTAAAAAAATGTGTTACCAGCTATGAAAGTACTATATACCCCGAGTTCCTCCACTGGGATAGTTTTTTGTGTTTTTTAGTATATATTGAAAGTAGACTATAATATACGAGGCCACATGATATTATAAGTATTCAAAGTCAAAGTCAAATAATCTTTATTCAATTAGGCTTAAACAAAGCGCCTTGAACAGTCACTATAAATATTTCTTTTAAATTTCTGAATTTACCATATGTTATGAAAAAGTAGAGCGAACATTATCGGCCACTCTTTTAAACCGATTTCAAAAAAGGAGGAGGTGCTCAATACGTCGGTATGTTTTTGAAGTGAAACTTCTTATTCTTGAGAGAAATTTTATAAGAAATCGTCACGAATTTCGGTTACGCGCCATTTTGAAGATGCCTAAAAGTTGTTTAGCATTAGGGTTTGCATTAGGGTTATCATTATAACCACACCATTCTTTTGCGGCTATACGTATGCGGTTATAATGATAACCGCCCCAGAATAATTGTTCACCGCAGCCATCTTGAATTTCAAAAACGATCCCAAATTCTCTGCACCCTCGAGAACCTCGAGTACGATATTCATATTGTTGAAATCATAATTTTGCACGGCGGCCATCTATGATTTAAAAATGATCCCAAATTCGTTCTGTGCACCCTCGAAAACGTCGGATACGATATCCATATTGTTGAAATCATAATTTTGCATGGCGGCCATCTTGGATTTAAAAAATGATCACAAATTCGTTCTCTGCACCCTCGAGAACCTTGGTTACGATATCCATATTTTTGAAATCATAAATTTGCATGGCGGCCATCTTGAATTTCAAAAATGATCCCAAATTCTATCTCTGCACCCTCGAGACCCTCGGATTCGATATCAATATTGTTGAAACAATAAATTTTTGCGCGGCGGCCATCTTGAATTACAAAAATGATCCCAAATTCGTTCTCTGCACCCTCGAGAACCTCGAATACGATATTCATATTGTTGAAATCATAATTTTGCACGGCGGTCATCTTTGATTTAAAAAATGATCGTAAACTCTGCACCCTAGAAAACTACGCATATAGCTGGGAACGGCGCCTCTATCGTCTCGCTTTTTCTTTTTATCGAGTTTCAAAACACAACGATTCTAAAGAACTTCTTTACTTACTTTTCAAAAATTGTTGCAACAATAATTAAATACGCGATGTTCTTATTAAATTCTTAATTTATATTTTATTTCTTCTTTCTTATTACATATTACTTATCTAGTATTTCTTACAATTTACTGATTTAGGGAAATGTTTATTCACTTGCAACATTATTTGGCTGCCTGTGTGCGTGTTGGCGAATGTAAGTATGTGATGCTTATGCACACATTAATTATAATGTTACTTCTATATTGACAGGAACTATCTATTAAACTATCGTTCTGAGCGTTATTATTCTATGGTTATATGTAAATACAAAATATGTAGGTTCTTAAATTTTTTTAATTGAATCCTGCCTCCTGCCGCCGAATTCCACCTTCGCACGACATGCCACAAGTTCGGATATCATCCCCACCATCTGGATGTGTGGCGGTACTCCACAGTGCGGTTTTCAAGAATTTCTTCCACGTACTACAACGCTGTGGAATGAGCTTCCTTGTGCGGTGTTTCCGGGACGATACTACACACTCTATACTTACGATACTTCAAAAAAAGCGCGTACACCTTCCTCAAAGGCCGGCAACGCCCTTATGATTCCTCTGGTGTTGTAAGAGAATGTGGGCGGCGGTGATCACTTAACACCAGGTGACCCGTATGCCCGTTTGTCCTCCTATTCCATAAAAAAAATGAAACAGAAACAATATTGTGTGATATTATTTTTTATACGACCCAACTCAGCATGTTTGCTGGTTTGAAAATAAGCACTGGTCTTACGTTGGGCCATTTGGTGACGTAGACTTAAAGATAATAATATAAAATAATGACTAATTTTAACTTGTACACTAAAACTAATAAAAAATACATTAAAATAATAAATTAAATATAAACTTATACATGATTAATTTAATTATATTAATTTTAGATTTATTACTGGTGTGTACCTGTATTATTTTATCATCCTGTTTTGTGGTTAGAATTAAAGTTTTACATAAGATGAAGCTGCGATATGGTTCGTACTCTGAGCACACGGTCTTTTATATCATTTGATTAAAAATATTTTATGACTGCGCAGCATTCGCTAGACGCTTTTGAAATTAATTAAAGAACCGGTCATATTTTCATTTTTTACCAGTGGGAGGCTCCTTTGCACAGGATGCCGGCTAGATTATGGGTACAACAACGGCGCCTATATCTGCCGTGAAGCATTAATGTGTCAGCATTACTGTGTTTCGGTTTGAAGGGCGCCGTAGCTAGTGAAATTACTGGGCAAATGAGACTTAACATCTGTATGTCTCAAGGTGTCGAGCGCAATTGTGGTGCCGCTCAGAATATTTGGGTTTTTCAAGAATTCTGAGCGGCACTACATTGTTATGGGAAGGGCGTATCAGTTACCATCAGCTGAACGTCGTGCTCGTCTCGTTTCTTATTTTCATTGAAAAAAAAATATTAAGAAGTATTCCCGTCTATTGCACAAAATATAGAACTATGTATATTTAAATGTTGCTGTAAATAACCATATTTATGTGTGTTGTGGCCATTTCAGTATTACCCGTGCATTAATTTTTATGTATTTGTCATAAAAAAAAATTTAGGGACAAGACGAGCAGGACCTTCAGCTGATGGTAGTTGTTGATGATTCTTGAAAAACCCAATAATTCTGAGGGGCACAACAACTGCGCTCGCCAACTTGAGACATAAGATGTTGAGTTAATTTCACCAGCTACAGAGCTCTTCATACCGAAATACAGTAATGCTCAGACATTACTGCTTCACGGCAGAAATAGGCGCCGTTGTGGCACCCATAATCTAGCCGGCATCCTGTGCAAAGGAGCCTCCCACCTCCAAGTGCGATGTAAATAAAAAAATCGCTTATGAGGCGTGCAATAGCATGTACCTAAAACAATTGGTCAAAACAAATGTTGATGTAAATTATCAACTTACTAAAACTTCTTGGATTAAATTCTTGTAAAGTTTGAATAAATAAGAGCTAATGTAAATTTCCTGAGCAGATGTTTTCCCCGGCCGGGATCTCATAAACCAGGACGTGATTCCTCTAGTCACGTATAAGCTGAAAAATGTTACGGCCCAGGGATACCGCACGTGTTGAATACAAAGTCAGCCGGGAAACTATACAAAATGTATATATTCTGTGCTAGTAAATGTTACACTAATTACTACTTTCAGTAAACAGCATCAGCTACTTTTAGTATCAGTTTCAGTATAATGTATTATTTTTTTGGGTTGTCTGGAAGAGATTGCTTCAAGCGATAAGACCGCCCATTTTATGACTGTAATTAGCTTAAGAATTTTTTTATATAATATTTAAGCTATTGCATAGCTTCTATCGAGGGGCCTTGAGCGTGTAGACCGAATCCAGAAATTCCGTAACGAAAATAACCTAACACTTACTTACTAGATGTACTTATGTATAAATATTTCGCAACAGTCTTTACAGTTACCGTGGAAAACGGTTAACACGTATGCGTTTTGTGCAAGAAGGTCCCAATTTTTATTATTATGACAAGCATTTTTGATTAGTTTCACCTGTCCCGTTGTCTGTCTGTAATCAAATCTTGCAAGTTAAATTTTACTCACTACCCGTTTTCTGTTTTTTAAATTAATTTTCTCAAAAAAAAATTCTGCATAAATAAAATAAATAAATAATTATAATTGCATATCCGAGTGCCACACGTCTTTTTTTTTAAGTCTGTATGGTATGCTATAAAGTGTCTATCTGTCTATCTATCTTAACAGTTACTTATAAGCATAATTCACATTATTAAAGAGAAAACAGATGATTGGGAGAAATTGGTTAAAATTAGATAGGAAGGATAAATAACCACGTGACTGTTGTTATAGATATACAGGCTGTAATGATGTAATCTTTAAGTGTGACCAAGCGATTATTCGGTAACTATTATAGTAGTATTTTATAGTTTCTAATAATTAATAAAATACAATTCATTAATAAAACGCAATTCATAACCCATTTTTTTGAAGTTATCCTTTTTTTGGCGCGATGCAGAAAAATGATGAGAGTGAATTTTTACGATGCGCGCGCACACCGACACCTGAATTCTACATCGTGAAGTTAGTTCTAGGTGGCATGAAAATCGATGACTATGTTCAAGTTGTATATTCTAGTATTTTTATATTTAGAACACGTGTTTCGTAACAGTACAATTAAACGGTGTGAATAAATAAATATTATTTTGATGTTTTTATTAAATCAATTTTATATACGACGGTGATAGTATTTACTAATAATTTATTAGTATATCTATATATTATATATTGAATATTAGTGATAAAACTGATTTAAATAAACTGTTTTGAGTGCATTTATAGATTTGAGGTTAATTGTCGGTATGTATAATTTATTTACATCGTTAATTAAAAATTATTACATTATTATCTAAAAATCATTTTTTTCGTTTTGTTTTATTTCTGGTTAATTGACAAATTTTATGTATATATTAAAAAAAAAATCTATACTTCTTTATATTTTTCTTAAATGCTGAGTGTTTATACTATCTTTGATCTTAACTATTTGTTAAAGTTTGATTTATTTTTCAATACGCCAAAGAGGTGTGACTTCTAACGCGTGTACATAAGTATACACACTCTTTTTTTTTCTTCTTTTGCCTCCTACCCTTGGGCATTGTTTGTTTACCATTGCGAGCAAAATTTAAAGAAATAAACATTTTAACTGGTGTCCCTCAATATATTCTTGATAATGTTATGTATGTACATAGGCACATAGGTGAATTTTCTTTACTGTCATAGCCATAATGATAAAAACATGAAACAAACATAAATTACTTATTGTGCCTACTACTGCTGTTTTCACTGACGTTTTCTGTATTATTTAGTGTTTGTAACTGAATTTGTGAGGGTGGTCGCTTGTAAAATATTTCTTCGATTGGTAGAATCGAAGTAGTACGAAGGACGCTGGTGTGGGACGCGAGTTGCATCGACACTCTGGCTCCTTCTCATGTCCAAGTTACGTCAGTTGGTGCTGGGGCTGCTGCTTCGACTGCCGAAGACAGCAATCGTCGCAAATATGTCACTCTCAGTGAGTCTTTCTTCTTTGTGCAGTTGTATGAGAAACTTAGCCCAACAGAGAAGGATTAACCAAGAGTCGCAAAGAATGTACAAAGTACTATCTATGCGCCTCAAAAGGGCTACGGGAAACCCAAGTGCTGGCTGTATTAATTAAATATTGCTATAAGCATTGTTTTGCTTTGAAAAAATAAATTTATGTTAGTTATTCCTTTATTGTTTGTTCCGTTTTGTGTCGAACTTAAAACAATGTCAAATTAAAAATTTCCTAGACGTAAAAGAAAATAAGAAATGAATATTATATGATGATTTTATACCAGTGTGCCAGTTTGATACTCAGTAGACAAGAGTAACAAATTCAATTAAAATGTTGTATTTCCTTGATTAATTCGAGTACAGTGATCGCATATTATAAAACATGGAACCTGTCTTGTTATACAATTCATTGTTAGCGCCAAAAAACCACACAATTGTGTCACAATCCAATAAATTATAAATGCAAAAAAGAAAGAGTGTTATTGGTTCGGAATCAAATAGCGCTCTGAGAGAGAAGAAACGACGCAAGATACTCTCCCAGCATTCTTTTTTTGCGCTCATCTTAATAAAATATACGATATTGTACTGTCATTGTTATTTATAAACTAATCATAATCTAACCCCCATCCCGCTGTCCGATCAATAGTAGGATTTAAGGGAGAACCATATTTTAATTGATTTATTGATAATGCCTGAACAGCGACAGGGACTTTAAGTGTTAACTTTTAAGACTACCTCAAAGCTTAGTAATATTCTTCTCAGCTAATATTTTATTATAATTTTAATTAAACGTTACTACTCAAAAATAACATATAGGTTTAGGTAAGTGTATATATAGATGGCAGTCATCCCACAAGGAATTAGCAATTGTAATATTTCTATTAGCATCTTAATTAGTTTTATTGTTTGGCATCAATATATATATTTCTTCAAGTTAGAAGTTAGTAAACTTTGGAATATTTATTGGAAAAACTCAGAAAAGACAAGCAATCTCACCTACTTCGTTCTCATATAGAAATGACCAATAGCCATTACTAGGCTCCCTATTGGACATACAAATTTAACTCACATTTAATTGACGACCTGTATAGCCGAGTGGTTAGCGATCCTACCTACTAAGCTAGAGGTCTGGGGTTCAAATCCCGGTAGGTGCAAGCATTTATATAATGAATATGGATGTTTGCTTCCGATTCATGGATGTTTAAATGTATTTATGTATGTTTATATGAATCTATGTATGTTTAAATAAGTATATTCTATTAAATATATCATTGTCTTATAACTCATAATACAGGCTATATATGCTTAACTTGGGGCAAGATAATTTGTGTAAAAAGTGTGTCAATATTATTAATATTATTTAATTACGAAATCTGAAAGGAACATCTGTTAGTTGAATGAATTCTAATAAATATTTCAAAAACACCGTGGTCGCTAATGACATTGTTGTTAAAAAGCGACCTTAAATAAACGGAAAAAAAATTGAATGAAAACCCCACTTCATCAACATCAACTCAAGGCCTTTATTTATTTATTTAATAAATAATTGGCATACCTTTGTTTATAACAGCATACATTTCATACCGACCCAGTATTTTATAACAAATCCCAGTTTTTTCACTTGCTCGTACCAGCTCGGATTGCAGTTTCTACTTAGTGCTAGCGTGAACTTAATACATACTTGTCCGACGAACATTTTTAATAAAAGCTTTGAACAGGTAACTTTTCATTGAAGTTATAAGACTAAACATTTTCCAAATAAAATTTAAAAATTCATTTCAAGAACTACATAAGTTTACATTGAAAGCCTAAAGTAATTAAGTCTTCCAATTTACCGAACGTAGACGAACCTACTTCGTGTTGTTTAGTTTGGATTCTCGAAGTTCGATAGTTAAATCTACGTTGTAATTGAAATGTCACGAAACTATCTTAATTTATATAAAGATGCCGAGCTGTCGGGCAAATAATTAAGGTGCTAAATTTTTTAAATCAGATAATATCATTAAAATAATAATACAATAGTTAACATTGCCACATTTCAAGATTAAAGAACTATTGCTTTCATGAATTATGCATGATTTAAAGTATAATAATAAAAAAGCCTCATTTATTCCATAACTCTTTTTACACAAAACGAATTATTAGTAGTATCAGGTAAGATAAAATTCTAATAGTTTGGTGTTAGTAAGATTAGTTGCTTATGCTTCTAATTATTTGAGTTGTGGATCTCGTTAGAATAAAGGCCTCCTCTAAAGTTTTCTCCAAAGTGTTCGATTTTTTCTTTTATGCATCCAGTCATTTCCTGCTATCTATAATGTCATCAGTCCACCGTTTATTTGGTATGCCGACTCTTCGTTTGCCTAATGTCGGTCCATTCCATCTAGTGGTTATTGTCCATCGATTATCAGTGTATCGTGAAATATGTCCTGCCCATTGCCACTTAAGCTTCAGGGCTCGTGTTAGTGCATCTAAAACTTTTATTTTGATGAATGAATTAAAATATCAGTTTTCAATTATGTTGCTCTTGTTGTCTCATGTGATTTACAGAAGGCGAATATTATTGATCTATATAATATGTTGATGTATCACGTACGTAACGAACTACCATTTCTGGCTGTGTTTGCTTTAGATACGCTAACTAAGACACTTTTGACAGACATAAATCAAATTTTACAATAGGCACGATTACCCAATTAAAAGTGTCGAAAGAAATTTCATATTGTATAGAGAAATAATGATTGCGAAACTGAAGTGGCATTAGGCAGGCCACGAAGTTCGACGCACAGATGGCCGATGGGGCAGCAAAGTCCTTGAATGGCGACCACGTACCGGAAGACGCAGTGCTAGTAGGCCCCCCATCAGGATGGACAGACGATCTGGTCAAAATCGCCGGAATACGTTGGATGCGGGCAGCGCAGGACCGATCGTGGTGGAAATCTTTGGGGGAGGGCTTTGTCCAGCAGTGGACGTCTTCTTGCTGAAGAAGATGATGATCATGATGATAGATGAGTAACAAGTGTTAGAATTTCATTCAAAAAACCATATTCATACCAGGTCTTAATCCATAATAATTTTCATTGCTTAGTTGTAGCGGTGGCCAAAGGCTCGATCAAAGCATGTAGATAAGAAATAAAATTCTTCTGTGTTAAAATTTTGTATGTTTTATCTATACAGGGTAGATTTATTTATAATCTATCCGAATAAACATAGAGTCATATTTTTTCTTCGGTTATACCGCGAAAACTACTGAACAGATCGGGACAATACTTGTACTATAAGATGCAGCGTGTTGTGGAGAAGATTTTAGTAAATGATATATTGATCATTACTAATCCAGACTAAGAAATACCTATATATTCGCAATACAAAAAATTCAATGACATTTCATTACATAATATGACAATTCATACAATAAGCGGGCGTGGGGTACTTAACGAGCATCTATAAAAGTCGCATAGCGGTAAAGAAAATACTGATCATCTTCTTCATCAAATCCAAATTACTACAGATTCCATGCTGGAGCTGGATGGATCCCCGCGGCGGATATCATAAGCAGAATAGGTACCTATGATGCGGAGTGATCTGTTCGCGACTTCGCTTTTTGCATATGGTCTGAACACCCGTTTAATGCACCAACGGATTTTTAAGTTTAAAATTTTTAAGTAAACGTTTTGCATGCTTATTTAAACTAGCCGAATAGAAGACACTACAATAAATTTAATATCTAAAATGTATACTGTATTCGATGCAATAAATAAATTTCATAAAACCCAAACGTGAAAAATCATACATCTTCACAGTTGAACCTTTTGTTGACATTCAGACGGCTACCTAGTGTCCAATCACGCTCTTATCACAGTGGTCACTTGAAAGAGAAGAAATTGACCTCTAAAATGCTTTGATATATTCTGTAGGGCGAGACAGTACTTCACTTCAAGCCACCACCTGCGCCATATAAGGCGCAAATTTGTCCTCTGGATGAGCGCTCCCCAGTACCAGCTTCTTCGATTTGACCGCATACAGCGAAGGGAGGCTCGAATCATCGTCGATCAAGTTATCGATCGGCTTAATTGTATGGCGTTGCGCTGAGATTCTTTATAACAAAGCGTTTTCATATTTGTATTTATAACGTTGGTTATTATTAGGCAGTAGCCGCAAATACTAGATTTTTTATCGTATAATGACGAAAGTAAATAATCAACAAACAATAGCGATTTTTATGACGGCTATCTCTGAAACCACAATGGTAAAGCTCTCGCCATAAATAACACCATATCGTGTTTTCCTGTATTACCCTGGATTCAACGTTTCATTGTACGTCGCTCTATTAATTATTTTTAACATTCAGCACATTTCTTTTGATAAAATAAAGAATTTCAATAGATTTGAGTTATGTACTCAAAATAGCAACTACAGCTTTCTACAATTACTAAGAGAGATTCCAAAGTTATAAATGTCTTAGTCAAAGTCAAATAAATTTTATTCAATTATACAAATGATTTGAGTTTTCTCTAGTGTTAATTCCGCCAATATTTGTCTTTAAACAGTTCGACACGTGTTTCGCCTCTACACGACGCATCCTCATGACGTGTTGTCTCGCGAAAATCTGGCACGAGACTGAATTCAAAAAAAAAAATTAAATTTCTAATTTCTATATTTGTTAGTAAGTTATAAACAAAATTACTTATAATCCACTTATTAAAACAATTTACAATTAAGCCTTATATATATATGTAGGTATCAGAAAACTTATTTCTACAACCCTATCTACGTGTTAAGGGATAAAACTTTATTATGCTTAAAAAACTAATACATTAGGTTTGTGGGGGAAAATCCAGGAAACTGGGAAAACCTGGCTATCAAGAGACTGAATTCAGTCTCGTGCCAGATTCCTTTTATTATTATATTTCAGCCTCGTTCAGGCGAAACACTTGTCGAATTGTTTATAGACAAATATTGGCGGAATTAACACTAGAGAAAACTCTAATCATTTGTATAATTATGGATTGGTGCAAAGTAACGCCTACTTCAATAAATTTTCTTTATTCAATTAGGCTTAACACTAGAAAGATAACCTTTACTCAGAGACGCCTACGTCAGCATGAAAACGCTGTATTTTTCTACTATATTTTTGTTCTAATTTCTAAATTTCGATGTCCTCTTTTGTTATCTCAGTCGTCAGTACATGGCGTATCGGGATAGCATTTTCTACGAGACTGTCATATTTTTGCAGTTATAACCAGGTGATGCGCTCCAAAGGCGCATGTTTATCTTTTATGTGACTTTTAGTAAAGATAAAAATTTGTTTATACTTAAATAAAATGTTGTAATAACTACTTTTTTTTTAATTTTACCAAATATTTTCACCTTCGTCATAAGGAGCCGAAGATTACTATCTGATAATGTAATATTTAGATTGATGACTAAAGAAGAAGAGAACGAGCATGACGAACATAAAGAAAGTGACTGTGGGACAGAAGATCGTTTGAGTGACGATGATATACAGAGTGACTTTGACGAGTTTATTGATGATGAGATACCAGATGAATTGAATGATACACAAAATGAAGACGATATAATTTCCAAATGCCAAATGCAAGAAAACAGTTTCCGTAAACAGAAACATAAACCACAGATTTTCATTTGATTAGTTAATTTAAAAAAATTGTTTATATTATTTTCCACTATGATAATACTGCTTTTTTTGTTAATTTTTAAATCGTTTTTGTGATTTCAGTTTAATTTTTCAAATAATATGTATATAATATCACTGAAAAAAATTTTGGTTATATAAATCACTAAAAATAGGGATTAAAGTATGAAATTTTATTGTAATAGGTACTTCAAATTAACGTAGAACCTTCAAGTTTTGACATATTTGAGTGATTATTTTTCAGTTTCTTTTTGGATGTGTTCAGCACAAATCGGAAATTTCATAAATATATTACGCGCGCCCGAGGCGTATGGTTATCAAGATATAAGAATGTACTTAAAAATAAAATTATCTTACTAGTGTTAAATTAAGCGCTTTTGAATCCTCACTAAAATATTTCTTTTTTTTTAACCCTAACTAGAATTTGAATGTCTACTCTATACTCGGTATACCTTTTCTCCACATTCATTATTGTTACGAATTTTTTAATTTCTCTCGGCTTTGTCGCAATGCGTCGACAGATTGCTTCAATTAGTGTTGCAATACCATTCGAATGCATGACGGGTTTTATGAATTTTTTGTGATGTTGAGTGATTCAACGGGAAGTTTGAGTTGTATTGATTAATTATGTTATTCTGTTGTATTCTCCATGTAAAAGAAGATAAGACGGTAAAAGTTCTATTCTTACTTACGTAAACGTTTTGGCTACGCAAGAGCTACGCATAGCAGAGAAACTTTAAGGTTAAAATTCTTTTTTTTTTAAATATCTAGCTATTGAAATTCTTAACTTTGCCTGATTGAAATGGCTCACACCCGAGAAGAACGGTCGTTTGGAACTCAGTGCCTTTCTTCATGTTTTTTTAAGAAAATTTGCGTAAAAGTTACATTTTTATTATTATTTTAATTAACGTCACAAAAATCGAATGCAAAATCACATTGAAAATGACATTTTTTAAACGTTTAAGAAAAGTATTTTATTTAAATGTGCTACAATCGCATTAATCAAAGGAATTAAATAAATTTTCGTAAGCACGTCGCGCCGTATCAATGACAGTTGTCTAATAAATAAATATAGCAACCACACCTGTTTTTATCACCTCTCCGATTAATAAAACACTCACATCTCGATTTCTGACATTTGGCACGGTAATTTTTATAAATTATTTAGTTTTCTTGCTATTTAATAATAGGTTATTGGCGCTAAGCCAGTAAATAATATCAAATAGAATAGTGTTTACGTCTTAATACTTACATTGGTTTCTATTCACTTTGAATGTGAGTGGGAAGTGTCCGGAAATAAATAACTTGTTTAACTAACTTGTAACTTTTTCTACAAGTTCTAACTAATCATAAATAAAAATATATGGAAGAGGAATGGTCTAAAAATAGACCCTTGTGGTAGCCCCATACTGAGAGGAGACTCAGGAGATCTCATGTTATTCACATTAATTTTCTGAATTCTATTATTTTAAAATGATAACAGAAGCTCGATCAAAGTTCCTTTAATGCCTAAGTGACATCATTGAGAAGTTATATACAATCATAATATATTATATTACATATTTATATTATTATATTATTCGTTGTTGCGTCAAGTACATAATATAATCATTCTTAGCACTCAAAAATATTTGAATAACAATAAAAACAAGCATAAGCGGTGATATTCTTCTAAATATTTTTGGTTAAGATCGAATTTGTCACCTGTCTCTCCTTAAAAATAGAAATTAGTTAAACAATTCTGTAATTTAAACATAATGAAGGAAAAAATAAGTAGCGGAAGATGAGATTTATAAAATATAAATAAATTTATTACTTTAATTAATATTTAAAGTTATCAATTCATTTATACACAAAACTTTGTATGAAAGCTAATTAATCATACACAGCGCTCACCTAAATAATATAATAATGATTCAGCAAAGGATTGTTCGCTTGAGTTACTGCAAACTTAGCAGTATGTTCACTAAAATATAGAGGTTATGTTTGCGGTTCGTCGACTTTGACGATGTTTCAAAGTGATAGCCATCTCAGTGAGAACACTTGGGATCACAAGTTCTGTTTCATTAACAAAGGCTGTTAGGGCGTTAATATCAAATTGCAACCGTTACAACTAAGTGAACGTTTTGGAAACTTGAGGTGCTGAGAGGATCATTAACGATTCATTTAAAAACGTAGAGATAAACCCGGTCAGCTATTAATTATTTGAAACTTATTTAAACAAGGAATCAATTCATTTTGGAATTTAGTTAATGGTCATAACGAAGATAATTACATGCTTTCTCCTGAAATTTGGTAAAATGAATATGAAAAGTTACTGTGTTTACATAATATACATGTAAAAGCATAAGATCACGATAATTGATAAGATGAGGTCGGAAAAATTAATGCCTCTTAGAAGTGTAAATAGTTTGCGAGTGTTGTTTTAGTTTCTGTAGTATTTAAATCTCAAATATTACAAAAAGCATCCTTAATTCGCCTATGATCGTAATCTTAAATTAAGAATTGTATTTGTTCATTTTAATTATGATCAGATTCTGAAAGTTTTTTTTTTCGAATTTATAGCTTTTAAACATTTAGAACTTTTTGTGAATAGCGGCAAATATATGCTTCCGAATTTAAGAATTAAGGAAGCTGGATGTCTAACACAAAAACACTTCCAGAAATAATATTATCTAGCTCTACCTTTTAAATTGGACAAATGACATTAAGTTTGAATGTAGAGTTTGAGAATTCTTGGAATTATACTTTCTTGTCTAAAGAAAAAATATAGTTTGATTACTAACCAACACTACAAATTACGTGCTTTTGTAAGAATTATATTAGCTTTTAGATTTTTTTATAGAAGAGGAGGACAAACGAGCGTATGGTGTTAGTTGAGCACTGGCGCCCACATTCTCTTGTACTAATAGAGGAATCATAGGAGCATTGCCGGCCTTTAAGGAAGGTGTACACATTTTTTGAAGGAACCTATCAACCTAGCGAAACTTTCTAAGAAAAAGCGATTTACTCTATTGTATGAATCGTGCATAATCTTGTAAAAAACGGACTACCACTACGTTTTAAAAAACTGTTCGCTGTCAAACTTAGCCGGATTATACTTTATTTCAGCATTGCCCATATATTGTTGGTATTAACTTATTCTAGGATTAGTAAAATTACAAGGATTTATTTTTAGATTTAAGAATAATATTCGATTTACTATTAATAAAATTATGTACATTATTTAAAACTCTTAATATACTATTTTCATTTTTATTAATTTTATCCCTAATTGAAAAAAATATATTTCCTCAGAATAGCATAAAAATTATATACTCTGTATAAGGCAAACTTATGAAATGCACTACAAAAACGTGGTAATCCCATGAACATGCTAAAAAAATTATTATATTGCACTCTAAAAATGTTCATAGTTTTTCGTGTATGCTTCCACCCACAAGTTACTTGTATAAAAGGCCTGACAGTAGGTGGTGAACAGTAGCTTTTTGACATTCCTACTGCACTTCTGAAATAATCTTTGTATTATCATGTTCGCCCTTACTGATAAATTTCTTCTATCTCTCTCTCTATATCATCATCATCACTCAGAGTGCTGGTAACAAAATGGCCTAAATATTTAAATTGATTTACATTTACTAACTCTGTTAGATATATTTTAGGGACGCTGTCAGGACCTCGGCCCGACTGAAACACTAAAAAATTACTTTTTTTTTATTATAACGTAAACCATGTTCTCTTGCATATTTTTGACAGATTTCCACCATCACTTTGAGTCCTCTGATTGAGGGACTGAGGAGAACCATGTCATCTGCATAGCTCAAATTATACAGTCCCGCAAAACACCGCTTGATTGAATACTCCTTGAAGTTCCTTTAAGACGGCACTGTAGTGAAAGATAGTGGGGATGGTATTATTATTTGTATCTTGTCGTGTGAAGGTGAAATTTGGCAGCTATATTTGAAACATGCACGCAGCAAATTGTATTAAAACAAACTCAAATGCACAACACACGCAAACAACACTCCTAACATTTCACCAATAGCGAAAAACTTCCTTTAAAATTTAATATAACACCCTGATTATTTATAACAGATATATATGAACATCTAAGCGTTACGCATTCTACGAAACTTTAACGATAATTTTAGTTTACATAACCTTACAGAGCTTGCACGCTAAAAGCCACACCCCGCTGTTCCTTCATTCCTCTTATTCCCGTACGTGAAAGGTTTTAAAATGAAGTTAGGGAATCTGATATACGATGAATCTAAGCGTGATGTAGCACTAAAAGCAACTTCAAACAAGATCATTTAAAAAGCATTTCAGTCGATTTAAGGAAATAAACAAATTAATAAATCAATAAATAAAAATTAATAAATCAATGTTCTCTTGTTCATTTTGCAAATTATTAGCCTCGTAAAATTACTAGGATGTTTTTATATTCATGTATTGTGGACATTAATCGTTCATCATATTAATATATTAAAATGGGAGGATAAAGTCTTGCACAGAAGGCATTGTTTTTTTTGACCGAGAGCTAGGTACTAATTAACTTACTAACTATTAACACAAAATGAAATATTTCAAATCTATTGTTCTGTCTGGTAGAAATAACGGTGTGTTCTTAAGACCACATAACAAAAGTCAAAACTTTTGATTTGATTACTTTGTGATTGAAGATTTATCTTTCACGGAGTTTTACAAGTGTTCAAGTGCTAATTCAACTTGAAAACTAATTCCAATCAGAAGTTTATTTGGTTTCGCATTTAACTTTTTATGAAAATTAAAAAGAAGGCTTAGTGATAGGCCCTGCGCATTTCAATTTTGCCTCTCAGGATTCCTTAAAATCTGAGTGGCATAGCAATAAGAGTTAAGTTAGAAACCTTAAAACCCGCCAAATTTCATGATTCATGGTTCATACAGGTTATTATTTATTAAGTTATTAAAATATTCGACTTAATTGTCTGTATGACTTTAGAATGTCTATTTTACTCAAGGAAAAAAATTGCTTTGACACAGCCAACAATGTGATCAAATTATTTGGGTCTCTTTATTCTCTTAAAAGTACCAAATCCTAAAATCAGTATTCAATCAAATGCATGAATAAATTTCAACAATCCATGACAAAAAGCTCTACGAAATTGTTCAAAAATGAATTTCAGTGGCGCGCTCTGTCTAAACGGATCTTATATGCGACGCGGTTGAAGCAGAAGTTATTATTTTAATTTGAATATAACAGCTCAAGCGTAAACCTGATTATTACCGACATCGCACGCCAAGCTATCTCAGCTAATAAAATTTTAATCAGAACACTTTACGATGAAATTACAAACAAGGACACTAGCATATGTCGTTAAAATTAATTATTAAATGCAGTTATACGAGAGTTCAGGAGAGCGCAAATAAGCTTGTTAAATACAAGAGTTTTTTTTATCAAAGAACATATTATTAGCTTACATTTTTTTAGGAAAATAAGGGATGAGACGAACAGAACGTTCAGCTGATGGTTATTAATACGCCCTGCCCATTACAATGCAGTGCCGCTCAAGATTATTGAAAAACCAAAAAATTCTGAGCGGTACTACAACTATGCTCGTCTCCTTGAGACATAAGATGTCAATTATCATTTGCCCAGTAATTTCACTAGCTACGGCGCCCGTCAGACCGAAAGACAGTAATGCTTACAAATTACTGCTTCACGACAGAAATAGGCCCCATTGTGGTACCAATAATTTAGCCGGCATCAAGGAGGCCGGCGCAAAGGAGTCTTCCACTGGTCCCACATAGATTGAGTAAAACGAGTATAATATTTTTCTCGCTATCAAAGGTTCACCAAATACAATTAAATTGTAGACATAATTATTAATTACAATGTCACTATAAAGGGAACATAAAAAATACGTTCCTGGAGGATTATAATATTGTAGATTTCACACGTTTGCTAATAGGCTAGTTTTTATGCACTGTATTAGTGCGTGTGTAGAAAAAACATTAATGATATGAAAATTGCAAATCAGTTATGGCTAAATAATAGGCCGACATATCTGAGATTCCGAGGCGAGATGGTCTACAGCCCCCGCTAATCCTCTAGAGTCTAGGAGCTCCTGATGCTAAAGTGCGTTACACAGATGCATGATGCAATGCGATTAGGTCGTTGATCACTGATGAAGAATTAAAATATTGCGTATTATATTCGTATTGCGTTCTGCGTACGAACTGTGCAGGTGTCCGGTGACAATTTTGGTATTAAGCGGCCCAAGAGACAACTGGCCTTAGTAACCACTCAGATGCCAATGCGTCTGTTGTCTATGGTATCTCTATTCTATGTTTTTTTTTACAGGAATCGCATGCTTTATTATTTGCCATAACAAAATTACAAGAAAAGGGAATAGATCATTGCGGAGCATCCATGTTCTTTCAAACAGTGCACAGCTAGGTTGAGCAGGCCCAGTGATAATGTTTTATGTCGTGCGAACTATGCACGTTAAGTCTGGTATCATCTTTGTTAAGCCTTGCAATGCACAAGAATTAGTTTCTAGGGACGGGATATTATTTATCTCTACTAATCGATAGGCACTCATTTTTTTAAAACATTGCAAATAATATGATTTATTGCATTTACTACATTCTGATTTAACTTTTTTGGTAAAGCGTAATTTTGCGTACCAGCAAATTTTTCCTTTGTTTTGATGAACTGATGTTTCCCCCTCATGTACATCTCATTAGAGCCTGCAGTAACATATAATTATGTTTATATATTGGGCATAATCCTAGCAACTGCTTAGGGATTGATTAACATTAAGTTTTTGTTAATATTATACACTTTATTACGACTGAATTTTATTTCCTATATTTATAATTGTAACATACTTATAAAAAACAACATTATCGATATAAATATAAAAGAAAATTAACAAAAAAACAACCAAAACAAACAAGTTATCGGCCATTTAAGTAGCTGGCGAAGAAAGACTGTTTCTGTAATGTGGGTCATTTTCTTCATCAGCAGGACATCGTTATCAATCGTATCGAATGCTATTTCGAAATCAAAACTAATTTCATCCAACTGACTTCAATTATCAACAGTTTTCAACGCAATATATTGGAACAATTAAAAAAATCTAAAAAATTACAATTTTTTTATCTGGATGATGGATATTTTAATCTAGTAGGTAATATTCAAAAAGCAAAATTTCATTTCATAATTCATTAAATTATCTAAAGCACCTTTGTATCACTAATTGTTTTCGGACGGTCAGTAACGATCGAATATACAAGAAACGTAATTTATTAGATTATTTACCATCAACCCTAAAGGGATTTATTCTTTTATTAGATATCCCTATTCTGTCGCGAAGTAATATAATATTATCACAATATCGAATTGACTTTACTGTTCAGATCTCTGTTAAACAAAATGTTAAAGACTAAAATATTATGTGAAGATATACTGCTGTCTTCTTCGTACTAATGTAACATTTGATTATAACTTTAGATCGATTCACTTCATCATCATCATCATCAGCCGGAAGACGTCCACGACGATCAGTCCTGCGCTGCCCCCTTCCAACGTATTCCGGCGATCTTGTGGGTGACCTACTTACACTGTATCTGCTTTGACTCACTTAAAAAAGAAAAATTAATAATATTTAAGTTATTTTACAACTTTTGTACACGTCATAAGTTTTCTATTTAAGAAACCTTGTTTTGCAAGAAGTTAAAACTTAGTCTATGAGTTCTTAATTAAAAATGTTTTGTTTGCACTCTCTTACTAGTAGTAACTTTTAATGAAATCAAAGCGCCAGCAATGAAAAATTTATAAAATATTTCTATATGAAAACTCTCTTAGAGACCCTCTTCTCTATTCAACTAAAACTATTATTTTTATAATGATATACTAGTTGACGACTGACGTCCAAGCTTTCTTGCAATAGCCGAGGATTCACAAGAGTGGAAGTAGATTTAGCTACGTTTTATTCAAATAGGCTTATAAAACACTATGGAATCGTTAATTATTGTATTTACACGACCAATGATTCATATAGCTGCGCCTGTTGAGAAAATCGGGGGGAAACTATATACTAATGCATTATAAATGTAAGTGGTAAATATTGTCATTTTGCATTTGTTGCTATGAATAACGTCAATAAATGACTAAATTATAACAGTTAATTAAAGATTACAAAACATACAGCTTGTGAATACCCCATTTGCTGTGGAGTACGTCATGCGTTGTCGGCTTTTCGTCAAACATCAAAGGTGAGGGCTCACTATTAATTAACTGTACACTGTGGTAGTACTATGACGTTTAGGTTACCATAGTAACCGGTTCTACGTAATATGTCAGGGTCACTTGATAAATATTTTTTTGGAAAAGGAGGACAAACGAGCGTACGGGTCAACTGGTAAAGTGATCACCGCCGTCCAAATTCTCTTGCAACACCAGAGGAATCACAGGAGCGTTAACGGACTTCTAGGAAGGCGTACGCTCTTTTTTTGAAGGGACCCATGTCATATCATTCCGGAAGCAACGTACAAGGAAGCTCATTCCACAGCTTTTTGGTATGTGAAAAGAATATGTGTACAAGTACAGAAGTCTTACTCTGCAATATCAATTAAAGAAATATGGACTCTTGTGGCCACACAATAAGGTGTAATTCAGATCGCACAATCTACATTTTTATTCACCTAGAATTTGCCTCTCTTTCTATCGCGTGACTCTTACCTCTTCTGACGACATTAGGGTTGTTTTGCTTACCTAAAACTGTACCTATAAGGTCAGCTTATAAAAACAGCTTAGTTTTTCTATAATATTAATAGGTATGTAATCGTAATTTTAAATCAATATTCTTTTGTTGTCAAACATACATTAGTTGTAGATAGTAATGTATGCGTTGGAAGACCTCGACATCAACATATTATAAGGTTAATTCAAAAAAAAAATAACCATAATATTTGCATTTCAATGAGGCGCTAACATAAAGGGCGGTTCCCTTCAGATAGTATTGCCAGAGTTACTGTTTAAGTTCATTCAGAATCCTTATTAATTAAAAAATTGCTTTTGGATATCTATATCACATAAACTAAGATTGAGGATTGGTCTCCTCTTAGATCCAACAAGATATCGTTCTATAGGATCTTGTTCTTAGGAGAACAATAGCTTTTTTATCAGGCAACTACTAGATGTTTAAGTGCGTGATATCTTAACAATCAATGGCATCTTTCAAATTTTGTAACAAACGCTTCGTGTTATTTTACATCGAAATTAATAAAATACGAAAGACTTACTGATGATGTGTGATCCCAGTGTCTTTGTTATTTCTTGTAGTATTATTTTTACAAAGTTGTACTACGCAACCCGGTATTTGAGTTTCAATTATCAGCAATGTTTAACAGAACATGTGGCACGTCAACATCACACATTGTTCGAGACTGGTTCGAGTATGCCCACTTTGGCGTTGTATTAGTAGCCGCACTTAGCATTAAAGTGCAGCGGACACCAATCGTTAATCTAAGCACAATAGCATGAGTCAAAATCAGATCATTTATACGTCTAGTTAAACTGTGACAGCTGTGAAAATCTCGTTAAAATTGAGGTTGACGATCTATCCTCTATTTTGAACGAAGCACGTACACTAACACTAAAAGTCATACAAATCGCGATTGTTTATTGTTTATTCATAAAATACTGTAGTAAAATAAATGTTACAATTTTATTTATTTGTTTAGTTGCACTAGAAAACTATAAAAAAACCTGATCCCTGGTATAAAACATTATAAAAAATTTATAGGTTAAATTATTAATAATTTGAAATACTTACTTAAATCTTGTTTTAATTTCAAACTCAAATATGATAAATTAATTTTCACTTAAATTAAAATAAATTATATTCTATGAACATGTCAACATCAAATGGTAAACTGTTATTTAAGCTACTCAAAAATCACAATTGTTTAAGCTTCACATTAAATAAAGTATGATAACAATGATTTTTATTTTCTCAACTTTAATCTTTGTAAGGAATACAAAAATTAGTATCACTGTTTTCCGATATACATTGTTTTCATGCCTGTTTTTCTCATAACTTCCAGAAGTTGATTAGATGATATGGTTGCAGTGACTTTTACCTTCTGTTCAGGTAAACTTACTTTAAAATCTTCAACTCCTTGTCCTTTTAATATATTAAGAACTCTTTCCACTGCTCAAGAACAACCTTCACAAGTCATCTCAACGTTGAAAATATGTAACGAAGATATGATATGAAAGTAAAATTTACTTAGTAAGTATGTATTTTACAATCTAGTCCAGAAAGTGTAACACTTGGCTTATAGGTCACAACTGTGGACTGTGGTACGTAGCTTTAACTTGTACTTGATTGTAAGACGTAGCTTGGCACGCACACTTAAGTAAAATAAAGAAATAAACCTGGCCTGTTTTCATCGGTTATGAAAATTATTCTCTGCGTGAACAGCGTATTTGCTATGAATCAACATTACCACCAAACCACCATAAGTGACTCAACGATCGAAATGGTTATCTGACACAGCTAGCAATTAATTATTGTAACAATTATTAGTAATCAAAGGAAATCTTTGATGAAGCAGTTAATTTTAATTAGAATTTTAATTAGCATACGACCCACATGCAAAAAATGCTTCTATGTGCCACTGCTTCTGTATTTCTGTCCACGTTAATGACAATATTATATTGTGTTATAGTAGAAATGTGTTCCTGAGATATAAATGTTACAAAAATCAACAATATAGATTACTTTAATTCAAGAACAGAATATCAATAGAACAACCTTCCGTTAATAATAACTGTAATAATATCATGGTTGTGTAAATGTTATAATAACACTCTAAAACATACACAATTCAGTTAAGCTTCATTTCTTCGATTCATTCAATTAAATTTCTTCGCTATCATTTATTATTTAATTGAATAGAGAGTTTCCAATGTTATGTAAGTTTCATATCTATAATGTTTGATTTTATTATTCAACTAGCTGACCCGGCAAACGTTGTTTTGCCATATAAAGTATAATTCACGCGATAGTTTTATAAGTAATAAAATATTGCCTATATTATAGCCTGTACATCATTTTGTTCTATTGTCAATAGTTTTTGCAGCGCACGCAATAATAGGTTTTCGATTTTACACCTTGTGTTACAAAATAGGAATTTTATAACGGATCCCTAATTTTGAAAAAAAAACATAGCCTATAGCCTTCATCGATAAATGGACTACCCAACACTGAAAGAATCGTTAAAATCGGACCAGTAGTACCAGAGATTAGCGCGTTTAAACAAACAAACAAACAAACAAACACTGCAGCTTTATAATATTAGTATAGATAATGATTTTTAAGAACGGAAACTTAGATGTAATCACAGAAATAAGTTGACGCGGCCATTTTGAAAATAATACAACAAATCATCAAGTTGAAATTTTATTAGCAAAAGTTAATTCTATTTCAAACTCACGTTGGGTTTTGTGTGCTGTTATCGGAAATCTTATGAAAGCTTAGTTCGACTTATCGTGCCAAATTTATTCAACCCCAATTTCTTTTACAATACAACCTTCAAGGTTAACCATTCACACCAACTTAAGCAACCAGACCATGTTGTTACTTTTACGATTACTGTTAAGCATACCAAGGCTATGTATTTTCTTTTATATTCTCCAATTCGGTTTTAGACGTTATTTTTTGCAGTTAAAACTTCGTTGAGTAGATTCCACCTTTGGTCGAAAAGCTCTGAACTCTTTTAAGTGACAATATATTGAATTTTTTTTATGAAAATAATAATTCTTTGGGGGAGGCCTTTGTCAGACAGTGGACGTCTTCCGGCTGAAGATGTAAAACTTCTTTTATTTCTGTTTTCCATAACCGTGCCGTATTTATTGCAAATAATATAGTAATAATAATAATATTGACACACTTTTTATACAAATTATCTTGCCCCAAGTTAGGCATATAGCCTGTGTTATGGGTTGCAAGACAATGATATATTTAAAACAATATACTTACTTAAACATACATAAATACATGTAAACATCCATGACTCGGAAACAAACATCCATATTCGTCATATAAATGCTTGCACCTACCGGGATTAGGACCACCGCAAATGGATTAGTAAAAAAAGTGTATGCGTGTGATCTTTACGCGCGATTCAAGTAAAACTTAATAATAATTATATATATAACATTTACTTATATATTATAGTAAATTAATATTCTTAAAAAGTTGAAAGACAAGTAGAATGAATGTATATCATAAAATAAATACATCGGTATAATACCCATAACATTAATTTTATAAGATTTTTTATCAAGCCTTGTAAAAGTCGCGCCTTAATCATTAGTGTCCATTAGTGTCCTTTAAGGCCTATTTTAATATCAGAGTTGAGTATTAAACACTGGTTACCTTTGTAATGTTAGGGCGGATGTTATAAAAAATGTTAAAGTTAATTTGAGCCTTTGAAGCAAATCCTACTTAAATTCTGTTCTAATTGTAACGCTATAGAGCGTTGAATAGCGTGTTAACACTACACCTGAAGCGTGAAACCCAACGTCACACGTTCGTGACGTCATCCCTTGTAATACCTTCCTATTACCAACGATTGAATGAGCGATTCTCTCGGTAACATTTCAATAAACGAACCTTTTAGGTGAATCAACATTATTCTCAAACAGGCCTTAATGCTAGTTATTACATTATTGAAGTGAATAATTCTTTTGGTGCGCTTAGCACTGTTTTATGCTGATGCCCTTTAGTTCATGTTTGTATTCTTTTATTGTAATACCGATCTGTAGTTAGGTATAGATAAGAAAATATATAAATAACATTGCTTTTTGAAGTAAAACTTCTTCACGCACGTTTGACTTGAGGCGTAAACTGGTGAATGCGTTACGAACAAATGCTAGCGAAGCGCGAACGGTGATTTTTTGACTTAGGGCGTAAGCTGGTGAATATGTGGCGTGAGCGTTACGAACAAATGCTAGCGTAGCACGAATGGTCATTTCTTAACTTGGGGCGTAAGCTGGTGAATGCGTGACGAGAGCGTTACGAACAAATGCTAGCGTAGCGCGAACGGTGATTTCTTAACTTGGGGCGTAAGCTGGTGAATGCGTGACGAGAGCGTTACGAACAAATACTAGCGTAGCGCCAACGGTAACTTCTTGACTTGGGGCGTAAGCTGGTGAATGCGTGACAAGAGCGTTACGAACGAACGCAATGTTAATTGATTATTGATTTCTTAATTATTTAATTTCGTCATTGAACAATTTTATAAATTAATATTTTTTTTACTTCATTTTTGGATTCATTCCGCCGCGACCCGCTCTCGCCTCTCGCCCCCTCACGACTCAAGCTCATCGCACCTATAACTATGTATGTACTAACATACCTATCTTGGATGACACCAACTCCAAAAATTACAATAATCTTAACTAGAATTAGATTGTATAAAAGTACGCAATTATTTTTATACTTTTTAGTGCACATTATAGCTATTGTTTTGGAATTGTGTTTGAAGTCGGTTGTTTTTTTGTAATTTTTTTTTATTTTATGATTTTTAGTGAATTTGAAGTACACTTACTAACAATTTGTCTAAATATGTGTAGATATACAAAATCTTTCAAAGCAGCAATGAACGTAAGTGCTTTGCAATTTGATTACAGACAGTCAGAAATTCTGCCACAGATCGTACCCTTACTGTTAATTTGCTCCTAAGAATTGAAGAGTTCCGTTACTTTGTCATGCATTCCGTAATCAGAACCTAACCAAACTCTCACCAAACTATCTTTGAAGTATATCCTTTCCAATAAAAAAATAATCATCGACATCGGTTGGCGCGATATTTAGTTGTTCGTTAATTTATAAGACTTGAAATTTGGTAGGAATTTTCCTTTCGCCGAGTAGAGGTCAGCTAAGAACGGATTTTACGAAATTCCACACGCAAAAGTTAGTTTATATTATGAATAAAACAACGTCTGTCGGGTCGACTAGTTTATATTTATTTACATTAAGGAGTTATTTATAATTGTGACGTAAACGAGATAGCACATAGGTCAGTCATTAGCAAATTTTTCATATAGCTGTCCGCTCCCTGTCAAATACTTTTATATCTTGGAGTAACAGTAACGCGAGTTTGTTACTTTTCCCTATATCAAAAAGTACCAACGTATCTTAAGAAGTTTTCAGTCCACTACCAAAATTTTATACTTATATTTAAATAAACAGCAGTGATTGTATTTATTCTGAAATTGATAATTCATGGAAGACACCTTTAATGAAACGTAAGATATAAATTCTTCCACGAACAACAGATATTAATTGCCAACTTAGTCACATTTTCCTCGAGGAACGAAAATAAAAGAAAACAAAGAGAGTCAAATGAAAATCAATAAAGCCTTCACGTGTAAAGTTGAATAATGAGCGGTGAATATCGTGGCTGAGTTCAATAGGTACAATGAAAATGATTGTTGTCTGAGAGATAATCGCAAAATACCTTTTCCTGTGTATTTGAACGCTTGTGAACTTGTTTGCAAATGAAAACCACCACACAATATTCACATTGACAGGTCTTTTGTAGTTGTAGTCTGATTGAGTTATATTTTCAGTACTTTTATATTAATAACCACGCGGTTGAATAAGGAATTGTGGATACCTATAATTGGCTCTTTATTATTATGTTAACTACCTATTAAGTTCTTATAAATAATCCTATATCCTTACTAAATAAAAATTAAATAATGCAACAGCTATTTACGCGATTTTTGTACTGGAGATAAAGGCTGTTCGTGTTAGCTAAGACTTATAACATTTAATAAAAGAAAATTTATAGATATTGACTTAAGCATACCGGTGAGAGTCTTTTTTGCATAGGAGACCGGTTAAATGAGTTCTATTGTGACTCAGTAGTGAGATGATGTGATTTGATTCAAATTGTGATGCCTATTGGTACCTAAGGCAGACCTGTTTCACTACGACCATTATAATTGCCACTGTTAAGTATATACAGCTCACAGGTTGCTCATTTGCTCATTGATTATTTTCACTAATCGTATTATGTCTTTCTAGTGAGCTGATGTCGCTCAAATGGTTGAAGAATTTGTTTTCCCAAAGTGATGATACGGTTACGCATTAAATGACCACATTCAGAGTGGATATGTCAGAATCTGCAAGCTCTGCAATCTGTAATGCCTATAATGAGAGGTGTTTGCTTTGCGTTCGTGGAATGTGATAAAGCCTTTGATTCGATCGAGACCTGGGCGGTGCTTTAGTCTCTTCAGTGGTACCACATTGATTATCGATATGTCGAAGCTCTGAAGTGTTTCTATGGAAACGCCACCATGTTAGTCCATATCCAGGATCAGATCTCGAAGCCTATCCGACTGCACCGGGGTGTCAGACAAGGCGTTGTCATATCGCCGAAGCTATTTACTGCTACGTTGGAAGATGTATTTATGCTTATGGACAGGAACGGAGGGAAAGACCTCGAACTTTACCAGATGGTTGGATGAATGTAGCGCAGAACCGATCGTCGTGAAGATCTTTGGGGGCCTTTGTCCAGCAGTGGACGTCTTCCGGCTGAAATAATAATAACAACGGCTAAATAATAAAATTATTTGCCTGGATTAACTACTTACTTTACGGAAAAATACAAGTATAACTACAGGATCTACAAACATGTAAATAGCCACCTTTTCCAAAGGATATTTCATAATTACAACTTTAGGGAGTTGATTATTGGAAGTATAAGTAGTCGGTATTTTGATTGCGGAAATACGGGGGCGAATTTGTTCTTTGGTAGTGTCCGTTTTTAAACGTAAAAATAACTCACCATAAATAATAGATTAATGTCGTTACTAAGACATAGTGAAGCATTGTTGGAGTAAATAGCTATTTATATATATAGCAGTTTTTATCAATGTTACAATAATTACTTCTAATTCCATTTGTTAGATGAAACATTTCAATGAGGATAGATAAGACGTATGTTACCCGGTCAATGTACAAACGGATGACCCTCGTTTCGAGACATTATCTTGAGAACAAAGGAAACAGGGTCTAAATTATAGAGATTACCAAAATGTATAAAGTTTAATATAATTACACAAATTGAGGGTCTATAGAAGACGAAAATCTTAAAATAACATATTATACTTACTATAGAAAAGTTACTGACATAGATACGGCGCCATTAGTATACATTAGTTATTTCCATAGTAATATGTGCTATGGTATATCGCTGCCGATATTAATACAATAATTGTGCTGCAGAAGAGGGCTTTTCGCACTATTTATAACCTAAGTCCAAAAGAATCATTGAGAGCAAAATTCAAAGAAAATTTACATCTTGACTGTTGCTTCTCAATATATTCTTGATAATGTAATGTATGTTCATAGGCACATAAGTGAAGTTGCTAGAAACTGTCATAACCATAATTTTAACGCAAGGAGCAGACATAAGCTTATAATGCCTACTTTGTTTATAATGCCTAATTACCTGTCTTTTGTGGGGCGATGTATATGATTTACAACAAGATCCCAGAAAAAAAATTTCAAATCAAAAGTATTACGTTATTCAAAAGAATTGTTGAAAAACGTTGGTGTGGTAAAGGTTACTATAACATAAATGACTTTCTTAATGATACCACAGATTGGGAATGGAGTGACCGCCCTCAGGCTGTTAAATAATAAGTTTAATTGTACAATGTAACTTTGTAAACATATTTTTTGATGTAAAAAAAGCCGATTATGTTGCGCCCGTTCTTCTCAGGCCTGAGGCATTCATTTAGGGTAGATTTTTGATTTTCAATAATTTGTTTTGTAAGTAAATGCTAGAGTTATGAGTTACTGAAATGAATAAGATATTCAAAGTAATAAGTTAATTATTATTGTTCCACAACTAATTTGGTCACTCGTTGTTTACTGATTATAATCAAATATAATTAATTATGTGGGCATTAATACCTATAGTCCGTAACCATTGTAATTTTATAATTAATATTAAAGCCACATTAAGCCACAGTCTCCATGAAGCATTGATTAACTTTATGCTCACATTCAAGTTGTATAATTAACTTCTTTTCATAAAGTTTAATTTACTTAATGATTATTACACGGCTCCAGATATACTGGTACCTATAATCCCTACGAATATTACGATTTTGATAAAATTTAGTACACAGATAGACAATTGCTTGGGAAAGGACATAGGCTATATTTTATTGCAAATAAAAGGCTTGGCGAGGTTGAAATAGGTGGTTGAAGTTTGTATGAAAGTTAGTCATTATTGATGATAACAAGATAAAACTATTAAATATTTGTTAAATATAAAATTAAGACCTGCGTTGGGTGAAAAAGGATGATGAAAGTATAAAAAAATATATTAACCACAGTAGTTTATTGTGTATTATTTGCAAAGTGAGTATATTAAAAATAAAAAATGCTGCCTATATTACGCGCACGAAGCCGCGGAAAAAGCTAGCAAATAAATTTCTGTATAATTGGCATTTCATGAAAAGTATATATGAGGCTTTTTATGACAATCGTGGTATTTCCTGGAGTCAGATTGAAATGTCGATTAATATTCAGTCAGTATCAACAATCAAGAATGGATAAATATTAAAATCAGGGGATATTTAATCACAATGTAACAAAGAACATAATATTTATATAAATAGAATAGAATCTTAGACTTTAATAATTGTTAAAATAGTTTGTTTTCAAATTTAATTTATGTAATTAATCCCAGAAGTGAGGGTTATAATATTAAAAAATAACAAATAATTTAGATTTGAAAGTGCGACATTTCAAGTGAATTTCCTAACATGCAAATATTGGGGTTGAGCAGGTTATGAACTGTAAAGTAGATTCTATTGATGAAGTCACAATCTGAGAGTTTAACAAAGAAATAATCAAGATTTATGAACTTTACGAACGGTTGACTCAGTGGAAGAGAGCTCGCATGGAACGCGAACGGACGCGGATTCGGCATTGTTTGTAATTGTTGTTTTCAAATTTAATTTGTGTACTAATTAAATAATTATAATTAAAATAATAGAGTTGTTTATGTAGGTTCATAGCCTACTATTAAAGTAAATATCATGTAAGGTATTACTGTTAAGTATTTGACCATGTCGTATGTCGTATGGTCCCGGAATTACCGCACAAGGAACTGGAAGTTCATTCCACAACTTTGTAGTACGGTTTAGGTTTCGAACACTAGAGGGAGCAACGAGAAACCATGACAGAAACAAAGAATTACGAACTATGTTCATCCGTGGATATTCATAATAATGATAATTGTCTAAATAAAACTGTTTTTAAAGGATTAAAACGCGTGTCACTGTAACTTTGTTTTAACATTAGATTTTTACGTAAAAGTTACCTACATTTTTATTCTTATTTTAAGTTCGGCTTGATTCTCTAGCATTGCGTAGAGATGTGGGTTCTCTCTGCATCTTCTACCGCATTTATCACGGGGAGTGCTCAGAGGAGCTGTTCGGGCTGATTCCAGCAGCCGAATTCCACCACCAGACATTACGTGCAAAGTACTATCCGCATCACGTAGACGTCTGGCATTCCACAACCGCGCGTTTTGTTCGAAATTTCTTGCCTCGTACAGCCACTTTGTGGAATCAACTACCGGCAGCGAACTTCCCGAACAGATACGACTTAGGGACCTTCAAGAAAAAAGCATACCTTAAAGGCCGGCAACGCATTTCTTGACACACCTGTTGTTGCGGATGTCCATGGGCGGTTGCCTCACCTCCCCCATCCCGTGAGCCTCTTGCCCGTTTGCCCCCTCTTATATATAAAAAAAAAGTATTATTATTTGTTACATCTTGACTCATTTCATCTGCAGCCCCCTGAAAATGAGATCTGGATAGGTCATGAAACGTGGGGTTAACTGATATAATAATAAACATGTAACTTTTACGCAAAAATCTACTGTAAAAACAAAGTTAAAATAATTACACGCGTTTTAACCCTTTAATAAATGTTTTATTCAATGTGTAACACTCGATTTTATCAAAGAAAATACTATAATAATTGCAATTGGCAATTAGTAATATGTTTCAAACAATGACTTCATTTATAATCATATCGTTTTACAATTTCAGTGAGGTTGTTTTAGTCGGTCCCAAACATGATTTGACATTTTCTATAAGCATGGAGAGAGTAGCCCTTTCTTACATTCCGGGCGCCGACCGTTCGGCAATATAAATTGGGTTAACACGACGATGAGTTTCCGCATAACATTATGTATGAGGAATTTTACAACTTTGAGAGAACTTTGTTTTTGCTGTTTCTCATCCTCGCTTAATATATACTAGATGAGCCCCTGCAAACGTTTCTTAAACATTGCTTTGTTTGGTCGAAATATCTCATGCTGTTAGTTGAACTCAATTTGGTGAAGGTATTCCTTAACCTGTGATTTTTATTTATTTACTAGCTTTCACCCGGGACTTCGACTGCATTGAAAAGTTACTTTGGGCAATTTTTTTCTCATTTAGGATACTTTTCAACTAATACACATACAAACAATGATATTATAGTATTAAAAGAGGATACAAACTGCTCTTTCCGCTGCTGGCAGCGCACTTCTATGATACAGCACATATCCCTTGTCATTGTGGACAGTCTCATTAATGGTATTTTCCTGTGAACTATTTTTCCTCATCTTCAATAAGAAAAACTTATTATATTAAACAATATTATAAAAACAAGAAACATACAATTACGTCACGACGCCAGAGTACTAGACTATTACATTATAGATCTAAAACAAAAGGTGTCTCGTATCATTAATGTATCAGAAGCTAGACGGACGGTTAATATGCATTAGACAGACGTTGTACTTGTTAGCAGTCAACAAGAGTTAAGATTACAAAGCAACTGAAAGCAACAGACGTACATACAACCCTAAGTGCAGTGTACATATTGATGGTGTTATGAAACGAGCGTGGGACGCGCGCACTTCAACATAATAGACGCGACGCCTTGTTTGATATGTGTGCAGGGAACAGAGTTTATCTTTGCACGGAACTTGATAACGTTGTACTGGTCGTCTGACTTTGCGTGAATATATTACAATGTAGAAATGATAATGTAAGTCGAGCATTTATACAGGCTGGTCCACTTATAACTAAAGACGGCAAAAGAAAGCTGTGGAACAAAAGAAAAAGAGAATGAAAAAAAAGAGCGACCTTTAAAGGCAAAAAAGGCATTTATTTTCTCAAAATTGATTCCTTTAGAATTCTTTTTGATGTCATTTCTAATTTACTAGATACTACTACCGCTTCGGAAACAAATGGCGCTCTGAAATAGAAGAAGCGGCGCAAGAAACTCTCTCAGCATTATCTGACTTGTCACAGTGGGTTTTTTTATGTGAATAAGGCCTAAGATTTTTTTTTATGGAATAGGAGGACAAACGAGCGTACGGGTCACCTGTTGTTAAGTGATCACCGCCGCCCACAATCTCTTGCAACACCAGAGGAATCACAGGAGCGTTGCCGGCCTTTAATATATATGGAAAGAACACGAAACTACATTTGACACAGTCCTGATAACATATCAGGATTGGATTTAACTAATAAAACATTCATTTTATTAAATCATTTGATAGCGGATGGCTTTTGGTCTCATCAAACAAATATTTTATTTAAAATATAAAATATTATGTTTCTTCTTTAGTAGAAAAAAAACTTTTAGGTCTTTTTTGTAGTACCTAAGAAAAACTTTGTACTTTGAAGGCTGTTATTTATAATACTGATAGTCTGTTAAATAATTAATATGAGAGTGAGTATATTGTGGTGTATTTTGTCTTCATTATATTCTTTACTTTTAATGTCAAACTTTATTTATATAGGTTTTCTTAGGAAAATTATTTGAAACGGTGTTCCAAACTTTCGGTCTGTGAGACCGTACGCGGGTATAGGTGTCACAAAAATTGGATCGGGTTTAGGAAGATTAAGCATTTTATAATAGATTGGCTATTATTTGATATCAGATTGGATGAAGGCTTTTATACTCCGCCGCTTACAATCGTACAAACTCGCCTGAATTATTGAATACTCAATTACATTACAGTTGATATGCCATTAGCGGTAAAACTTTAATAATGTTATTTACGAGAGTGATTGATTTATATTCTTGATAATATTGTAATGTATGTTCATAGGCACATAAGTGAATTTGCTAGAAACTGTAGCCATAATGTTTACATCAGGAACAGACATAAACTCCTAATGCCTACTACTCGGCTAAGTCGAGTAAGTGAGTCTTTGGTGGGGCGATGTATATGATTTTACAACAAGATCCAAGAAAATGTTCAAAACAAAAGTATTACCTACGTTATTCAAAAGAATTGTTATAAAACGTTTGTGTGGTAAAGGTTACTATAACATAAATGACTTTCTCGATGATACTACAGATTGGGAATGGATCGACCACCCTCAGGCTATCAAATAATAAGTTTAATTGTACAATATTACTTTGTAAACATATTTTATTGATGAAAAAGAAAGTCCGCTGAGTTTGTCGCGCCCATTCTTCTCAGGCCTGAGGCATTCGTTTTGGAATGGGTGGTAATTCTTGCCTTTCAATAAATGATGTCACATCCTATTTTGAATAAAAATATTTGAATTTGAATTGAATTTGATCAGACATTGCCTTTCTATACTTTACTGCCGATTGACATACAATATGATACCAATAAAACCAATTTCAAGTCGGTTACCGTAAACCTAGCTTAATAGTAAAACAGTAACCCTGCTCTAAAAATCCAAAAAATATGTGTATATTATATTCACATTCCTACCAAACTATACAAAATCAGACAATTTGGAGCCTGTAGAAACTATAGCTGTAAATATTGTTTGTGTAAAGATAGTTAATAAAAGTGCTTCATATTAAATTAAACATCAGAGGTGGTATTAATTTGTCTATAGCAAAGATCACCTCCGAGGCAATAATAACGCTAAACTTCATAATGACAACTATGACAAATACTATCTTTGACTCACTTCATCTGCAGTCCCCCTGAAAACGAAATCTGGAAAGGTCTTCAAACGTCGGCTTAGCTAAAAAAATCTAATGTAAAAACACAGTTACAATTACACGAGTTTAAATCCTTTAAAGGTGTTTTATTTCAATACAAAAAATCTTTTTAGCTATTTTTTTTAATTACTTTTAGGGTAAGATAGTAGCAAAAAAAAAACTGACGGCATGCATTTCGTCAATGTCAATTTACTCGTAGGACGCACGAAGGAAGTATTACATTTTTTTTTACCAGTCAGTAGCAAAAGATAATTTAAATAAAAAAAAAACAAATAAGTTCCTTTAAGAAAAACAAAATAGAAATGGGTCAGTATATTGGTTGTATGGTCTGTACCATATATCAAGCACGAAGGAACTAAATATTATTCTCAAGTTTTAAATTTTTTCGCTAGCGAGGAGAAAAATTGCATTTACTGACAATAATGCATTTTTCCTCACTAGGCTCAGGATTCTAAGTTCGAATCACTCGTTACGCTCGTAATAAAACAAACCTTGCTCAATTATAGAATCATTTACCTGCTCGGGATTGAAACACGGCACTCCTTGGTATTGCAATAACCATTGAGTGCCAACATTAATTTTCAGACTATTATAGCAGAAGTAATGGTAACCTTACGGAGTTGGAGAGATGCAATTACTAATTGTGACAGTAATAAAAGCTCCTAGTCTATTCCAGCCTTAGTTGCGGTCAAATAGACTAGGAGCTTTTAATTTTGTTTTATTTTATTATTTGTTATGACTTTGATTTTTTTCTAATTTGTACTTAATTTTTATAATCTGTATGTTTTGTTCTAGTTTTAAAGTTTAGTAGTAATTGTTTTTTATGTTAATTAGTAAAGTTAATTTTATTCAGGCGAGGTGTTGAAACCTTGAAATCATGTGTCACGCGGGGCCCACAGAAGATCAGCGTTGCAACACATTTGTGTTGCCGGAACACAATATGTTGAGTGGCTCCTTTTTTAAACATTTTTTTTCATAAGTTATTTGTGTTTGTGTGTTTATAAATAAATATTTTTCTTTCTTTATTTCTTTCGTTCTAATAAAGACCATCATGTTCACGAAGCATCCTTACACAAACAATGTGTTCAAGCACTAACGGTTGATGCATCCAATATACGATAATTTATATTTATGCATTTAATTCTTTATTACTTTCCATGAAATAATTTATATTATTTAAACACGAGTCATATATTGGATGCACCGCCTTACAAACTAATTTCATATGTATATTACAGCCATTGTAAAATACTCTATTTGATTGAAAAGTGTGGCCGTTGAGTTTCTTATATGTTCTTCTCACGAACTCAACTTTTTACGAACGTATGGTTAATCCAGTAATTTATGCGAAATATTTATAGTGACGATTCAGAAGCGCTTAGCTTCAGCCTATTTGAATAAGTTTACTTGACTTTGAGTGATGAATTCCATTTTAGTCTCGAAATTAATTCTAAACTACATTAAATACAATAGGTAACTTTATAAAAACTCGTAACAAAGGAACATCAATTAAGGACAAAATATATTCATTTGCCAATATATTATTATAACATAGTATGTGTCCGCCCTAAAGATAACGGGGACGTGACGTAAGGGAACTGTCACATGTGTCAATTTATTGTTGATACGACATGTAATATGGATACGATGTTGATTGTCCAGATGTGATAGCTCAAGCGAGACTCGCATTGAATAGCTGTTACATATATTAAGGTTTCGGCAAGGTTTTTCTTATTGTTAAATAATAACTATTGAATTTAAAGTTTACCAGTGGGAGGCTTCTTTGCACAGGATGCCGGCTAGATTATGGGAACCAGGACCGCGACGCCTATCTCTGCCGTGAAGCAGTAATGTGTAAACATTACTGTGTTTCGGTCTGAAGGGCGCCGTAGCTAGTCAAATTACTGGGCAAATGAGACTTAACATCTTATGTCTCAAGGTGAAGAGCGCAATTGTAGTGCAACTCATAATTTTTGGGGTTGCACTGCATTGTAATGGGCATGGCGTATCAATTTCCATCAGCTGAACGTCCTGCTCGTCTTGTCCCTTATTTTCATTAAAAAAAAAACACTTATTTAGGCGCTTAATTAGGGACTCGAATGGGAATGGAGCGCCCGCTCTCAGGCTATTATATCATCATCATCATCAGCCGCAAGACGTCCACTGCTGGACAAAGGCCTCCCCAAAGATTTCCACCACGATCGGTCCTGTGCTGTCCTCATCCAACGTATTCCGGCGATCTTAACCAGATCGTCAGTCCATCTTGTGGGGGGCCTACCAACACTGCGTCTTCCGGTACGTGCAGGCCATTATATAATAAATTTAATTACACGATATAACTTTGTAATCAATTTTTTTATGAAAAAAAAAAAGAAGCGTATTTCTTGCGTCCGTTGTTCTCAGGTTTAAGGCATAGTTATTCAAATGGGTGGTAGTTTTTGAATTTCAATAAGTGATACCTATCATATCCTATTTTGAATATAAATATTTGAATTTGAATTAAACCACTAGCTAACGCACACATTTTCACGCATTATTGCGCTGTCAGGTCATTTATACGCTAGTATATTCTAAGTATGTGACACCAACACTCTTTTATTATTACAACAATTTGTTGTCTTTTTAAAGTGATAACCCTCACTTCTGGGATTAATTACACATATTAAATTTATAAACAAAATTTATGAACGATCCAAGACCCGAACCCGAGACCTCTCGCGTTCCGTGCGAGCGTTCCTCCACTGAGCCAAACGGTCGAGTGACGTAACGTTGATAATTCTTGTATATGCCTTGTTCAACTCTCAGGTTGTGGCCTCATCTACAGGATCTACTTTACAATTCTAATCTTACGAAAGCCAACAAAATAGTAATGGTCGAAATACAAGAAGATATGCTCATAGTTTTTGAATCACCTTTCAATCTTTGATAAAAGTCCAAACTATTTCAAAATAGTCCGAAAATACGAAAAGTAATAGATATATTAACTAGGTAGCGCAGGCTTAGTCGCGAAGTGCAGCAACTAATACTACGCCCAAGGTGGCGTACTCGAACCAGTCTCGAACAATTACGTTGACGTGCTACATGTTCTATTAAACTTTGCTAATAACTGAAACTATAATGCCGGGTTGCGTAGTAAAACTTTGTTTAAGTAATACTTCAAGAATTAAGAAAGACACTGGGATCACATATCATCAGTAAGTATTTTGTATTTTATTAATTTCAATGTAAAATAACACGAAGCGTATGTTACTAAATTTGAAAGATGCCATTGAGTGACAAGATGTCACGCACACAAGCATCTAATTGTTGCCGTAATAAAAAAGCTATTGTTCTTAGGCAGATACCTAGTTGGAGCGCAGCGGAGACCAATCCTTAATCTAAGATTTCAATATATTTAATAGCTGCTATAGTAAAACGATTGTTTCATTACTTATTGAAGCTCCGCCTTCTTATTTGATATTAGAATATGTAAGCCACGGACAATTGCAATGAATGAATAAAGACTTAAACTAATAATTCGGTTCAATTGGCGAAATTATTCATTCAGTTGATATTCAGAGACAAAGTTCGAAAGCGCTGACCAGAGCGCTCAGTTGTAAGGTCACTTAAGAGATTAACAACCGAAACTCCCTCTGACATCTAAACCCTCTTTGAAAACTTGAATAATCATTTTAGAACAATTCCTCGAATTCACAATACGCCAACACCTATTTCATTGATTTACGAAGAAGCTCTTCAGAATATGAATATTTTATTCTTAGATAGTCCATTTAAAAGTATTTCAAATAAAAATATTTGTAATTTTGGCATCTTTCCGTTAGCAGAGCGTCTCACAACCTGAAGGGTTCAACAAGACATACTAGATTTATCAACGATACGTCATTTGAACGATTGGCTCAGTGAAGTCAAGTGGAACGCGAGAGATCGCGGGTTCGAGACCCGCATCATTTATAAATTTTCATTTTAAATTTAATTTGCGTATCACGCAATTCGAGAGAATGAGAGCCCCATGCCTTGCGCCCCCTTGCGAGCCTTTTCAGCTCTATTAAAATTCTTTATCTATTCTTTCTGCAGCTTCTCTCACAAAACAACAAGAAAACTTGAACATTTATTGTGAATTTTTGAATATTTTGGAATGGTTAGAGAATGATTTCGCACGAATTGCTTTATTTATCAGTATAAAAGTTCTAGCATTTATGTGGTGAAATACAATATTCATTTTTTGTGTTATCGTACACAAAAATGACAATTAATGTTACATAAAAAATTTAATACTTCAGAACTATTACAATTATTTTACATTAAAAAGTTTATCTCAAGGAAAAATCAACTTTTATCCATGATAAACTGTAAAAATACTTCACAGCTGAGATTCGATCCCTCGCACTCGCGGTGTTTCGGCTTCGCAATCACAATGATTCAAACTCTGGTCCAATGACCGTATCCAATGGTCATTTATTTAAAATAGCCGATTTATAATTAATTAGAAGTTTATAATCTTTCATCCATAATTTCAACGACTGTCTTATAAATTTTCGATCACCACCTGTCCCGACGCGAGTTTAACATTTTATACTCTTCCCAAGAAAAGTGCTTAGCGACGCTACAGAAGTATGCACTTCAAAAATATATGTAAAGCTATTTAGATAACAGTAAATAAAAGAAGACAAAAACTAGGTACTACTATATAGAAGTAAGAAATAGACAGTCTTTATAAGATAGATCTAATACTAGTTATAAATTAAATAGTAGATGGTGTGAATATAAATGGTTCAAACTTTTAAGCAATAACTATTGTCTATAAATTACGCTGTATGGAATTAAAATTAAATAATCTTTTACATTGAGCTTGTGAAAACCAAATTAAAGATCTAAATATAAAAGAATAATTTTAAGAATAACTTTTTCTGAGTGGATTAAAAAAAAATTGATTCCACGCAAACAATTATTACACATTTATTTTATTAGAATTATGTCCTGTGATATATTGCTATGGGCAATGCTGCCGATAGTATTACCATATTTGTGCTGCACAAGAGGGCTATTCGCGCTCTTTATAACCTAGGTCCTAAAGAATCATTGCGAGCCATATTAAAAGAGATAAAAATTTAACTGTTGCCTCCGAATATTTTCTTGATAATGTTATTTATGTATGTATGTTGGCACATAAGTGAATTTGCTAGAAACTGTCATAACAATTCATGTTGATCGGTTGATGTGTTTGTTTCGTGTTTCTATTACTTATAGACTAATGTGCTGATATTATCATCAACAATGCCGCGATCCAGACGATCAAGCTATTTGGCGTATTGATTAATGACCAATGTGAGACACTACTCAAAGGAAATTTTGAAGGTGAGGAAGATCTCATTCCGAGGAGTCCGATGATCCCAACCTGTATGCCGTTTGACTTTAAACGACTTCAATTTCCAATCTGTCTTACATTCGCTTTGACTATTAACAAATCCCAAGGCCAATTCGAAAATGCAAAATTAGACTATTGAATGGCGAATATAAATACGAATAAACTTCTAAATCGGAACGACAAATCTATAGAAAGGAGGTCAGTTAATAAAAGCTATATAGGAGCCGACCTCGCTGTGAAATTCTTTCATTTCAACATTTCGTGCATTGTTATGCACATATGCAACTGCAATGGAATTTTATGTAACACGCGAGTTTTACTCATTTCAATGTATCGATTGCATCAAAATGAATGTACACGAATTGGGAAATACTCCCGAAAGAATTCAATTGATTAAATTTTCCTTTTGAACTATATAATTTTATGTATACCATTTATACGTCTAGATAGAGCCTCTTGGTGAGTTTATTACTGTAGTGTGCGTGACAAGCTACGTCTTACACTCGCGATTTGTATGACACTTTGTGTAAGTGTGTGCATCGCTCAAAATAACTTAATATTTTATAACATAAAAAATAATTATTGACTAATTAAAAATTAGTTGTCTACTTAGTTAACCGCCGATAAAATTATATTAATGAAGGATTTTGTAAAAAGAATTTTTTTAACGATGACTTAATATATAATTTTTGAATCACAATGGGAATATCGTTTAAGTATAGAGGAATGATTGTTTGCTCTGGTAACATATGCTATATTTGTAGATTAATGTAATTTAAATGACATGTTTGTTCCTGTCAATTGTCTCAGATGAGGCAGTTTTTGGATTTCACGAAGGAATGTTGATTAAATTATGTTTGAAAATATACTGAATTTTACAAATTTATCAAAGATATCCTTGAAATGTTTAAATGGTGCTAGGACAATAATAATAATAGGAAAATAATTTGGATTGATTTAAGAATTTCTTTTTGTAACTGTGGTAACTTAATTTATTTAAATTAAAAACTGCATTCACTAAGATAATAATGAACTATAAGCTGTTATTAAGACTTCATCCGAAAAAAAATTTATACTTATTCGGTTTTGTTCTGCATTTAACCACTATTTTGCGGATTTTGTGTATCTATGATCACTATAAAGAATTCGTTCAATAAACCGATTAAGAACTGGTTTGTCCACATACCATCAACCAGTCATTGGTCGATACAGTTTGTTCTGGACGCTTCGGACTGCGTTCAGAACCGCGCGCTTTTTAGTACCTTGTACTTGTACTATTTTGTATTCTTTGGTGCAGTATACATTTTATTGATATTTGGCATCACTTGACTTTTTTTTTTTGAGAAAATAAGGGACGAGTCGAGCAGTCGTGCTATGAATTAATTTCGCTGTAATAATTATACAAATCTTAAATACATGAACTAAATAAATGACATTTCAAATTTATACGCGTATATAAATAATATGTGCATAATACTGTGTAGGTATACTTTCTCTAAGTATTATAGTATTTACTAAATTATGCTAATCTAATGTTTATTTTAACACTTATTCTTGGCAGCGATGTTAGATCTACGAAACGCGACAAAGACAAATTAACCACAGGCATGACATTGCTAGTTTTTTAGTATTAAAATTAATTCTGAGCATACAATAATAATTGTTACGGGCCTGAAAATAAAATTTATTTTTCTCTGTTTTATAACAGCTACAAGGGGGTTTTTTGGTACACGGCATTCACTTTAGGCAATAAGTCTCGAGGTATTTTATGAATTACTTACATTTTATATTTATCATGTACATAAATAAATTGAAACTTTTGGGTATTTTGTGGCAAGGTACTAAACAAAGATTTAAATAAAATACTTTTAAAGAATTACAACGCGTGTTGTAACTAATATAATAACTGTGTTTTTACATTACATTTAGCGGTTTTTTTTTGTATTTGTCATAGTTGTCATTGTGAGGTTTAGTGCCATTTATTGCCTTGGAGGTGGTATTTGCCGTAGACAAATCATTTTTGGCAAAATTTACTGACAGTGTCCTCTTCTTTTTTGGTATGTGTAGTTGTGGGTTTTAATTTTGAGATTATAGGATCCTAGGTGTTAGATAATTTTAGACGTCCTTCTCTTTAGAATTTGGATGTTTTTATCAGTGGCTTCACATCTTCTTGGGAGAAATATTTTCTCTTTTACCAAAACTTTTGGTTGGTCGAACCGGATGTAGTAGTTAGGACGGTCTGTTATGTGTTCACATACAGCTGACTTAAGGCTGTTTTCAATAATCTATCTACCCTTAGTTTAACTTACGAATATATTGCTGTCACCGTTTAATCTTATCTATCCATAGTTATGTCGAATACAGTTATAGTCCAATGCTATCTGTCAATACGTAATTGAAATGTAAGTAAGCGTTAAAGCATAGATTTTTCTAGGCTTAGTAACTTAAACTAAGGATAGATAGGATATTGAAAACGGCCGTTAGACGTCTGTGTTTGATATCCGCAATGTGTGCAAATAAAAATAAAAATGTAACTTTACCGCAGAAATCTAATATAAAAACACAGTTACAATTACACGCGTTATAATCCTCTAAAAGAGTTTTATTTAAATTTGTAGCACTCTGGATCAAATCACACTTAATCAAAAAAAATACTTTAAACAAAGATTGAAATTTAAATTAATTTGTAAAATAGTGAAGCTATAAATAATACTTTAAACAAATGGCAATAATAATAATAATATTGACACACTTTTTACAAATATTATCTTGCCCCAAGTTAAGCATATATAGCCTGTGTTATGGGTTACAATACAATGATATATTTAATACAATATACTTACTTAAACATACATACATTCATATAAACATACATAAATACATTTAAACATCCATGACGCGGAAACAAACATCTATATTCATCATATAAATGCTTGCACCTACCGGGATTCGAATCGAGTGGATAAGTTAGTTTACAGTGGCAATTTTTGCCACTTCTTATTAAATTTGGCATCTAGCTTAGCTGGTAAATAATGCGGCTCGGCGGTTTTGTTTTGCCCATTTTGTTTGGCGGTTTGGATAGGGTTGGTTCGGCGGTTTGGTGTAGCAGCAGTTAAGTACGGCGGTTTTTTCCAATACTAGTTTGGCAACAAGTATATCAACTAGTAGGGCAATTAGTTTTTATTTCTTCAATTTCTTATTAATTTTTAAAGATCAACTTTTTCGAATTATTGATAAATGGTTAAATGTTAATCTTTTTATTATGAACAGCCTGTTTGTGGAATCTCTCTGAAGCGATACGACATAAGGACTTTGTAGTTCCGAACGTACTGTCTTCCCAAAGGCTGGTAATACATCGCTTGACTTCTGGTGTTGCTCATATCAATGGGGAGGTTAGTTGTTTCTTTCACCACTTACCCATTTGTCACCTATAATATGTAAAACATTGTACACAATTGAATTAACATATAGGTATATATATAGGTGGAAAATCGTACAACATCTATTTTTCATCCCCTAAATGTTAAGGGTTAATAATCAGGTTAAATTTATTTTTTATTTTTTTGGACAAAATTTTTTGTTTTTATTTTTTTATGTTGTATAAAGAAATACATACAACCCTTTATTTTCAACGCTCTACGATCAACACTTATTTTTGTATCGCTATTTTTATAAAATTCTATTCCATCCACAGAGCCGCAATAGGGTTGCAAGATGGCAATCGAATACAATAATTGTAGTACGATATATATTTTGGTAGGTCTGAGAATCGGTGGCAATACAACGGTTGCTGGGTGAGCTGGTATCTTATAAAAATAGAACAAAATAATCATGATATTCCGTATTATTAACTCGACATAAAGAAGTTTTCAATCGTGTCAAGCGGACTTAAGTACACATTGATTCTTTTATCGTGTCACATTTGATCTTCGATTTTTTTAAGGGAACACTAATAAGCCTATGGATTTCTGATATTAAGCGATATACTTGAAACATTAGAGGAATCACAGGAGCGATTTAGAAAAGTGTACGCGCTTTTTCGAAGGTATATCGTATGATCCTGGAAACACCGCACAAGCAAGCTTCTAATAGACACAAAGAATCCTACTTTATATTTTAAAAATCGCTACCAATTATTTTATATTTCATCGACGGTAATAATAAAGGAAAGAAAGACCCTACACAATATAATCCTTGTATAAATTTTTAAATTGTTATTTTAAACATTTATGTAAAAAGTTTATTTTGTCAAATAGGAGCTGCATAGATAGACAGTACACTATATAATTTAAGCTATGATATGGACTGTCCTTCGGTTTTTCCACAAATTAGTTTGCATGTGCCTGCTTTTAATTGTCGAATTAGTTCCCCCATGCACATTAAATTCAACCATAGTAATTATAAGTTAAACTCTCCCCTATAGCTTATGTTATCTTTATATATTATATAAATTACGTGACACGTTGTTTATGGACTCCTTAACTAATGAACGGATTTTATGGGTATTACTTCATGGAGTGCAGTTTAGTCCAACTTGAGAGATAGGATGGTTTCTATTTCGATTTGGGACCCATGATTATTTTTATTTTCAATATTTGTTTTGTATGGACTTATTTTCTATGAGAGAATTTAGTGTCGCACGGTTTGACAGTTCCACTGTGAAACAATTTCATTATAACAACAAAGAGCATTTTTACGAAATTTATTCTTGATGTTTTGAAATATTTTTGGCAAATTCCTATAAAACAGGTTTTTATAATTTATTATCTACAGAACAACGTCAGTCGGGTTAGCTAGTAATTATATAAAGTATTTTTTAAATAGATTAAAACATTGATATCTTTTACTTATCCATCTTGAATATATGAAAGATCAGCTCTGATAGGGCGCTGATCGGTGTGCAACGCATTTTCTATGACATTGAGACCTTGATTACGTCCCTGAAACACCTTATTATATAAAGTAATCTTACAATCTTCATCTTAATCGATAAACCCGATTACAAAACAAGATATTAGACGTCGTTTCTATAAGAATCATTTCCCTTTTTGCAATACGTCTCTATTCTACGAGTAGTCAGAGGCTGACCAGCCAATGTTTGCAGACGTGACCTTTGACATTTGAAAGGTCAGCAACAGTCCAGATTAAATGCCTTCAGATCTAAAGATCTATTGAGATTGATACTCAATATCACTGTGATTTCATTCGGATACATATAATTCGCTACATTTCATTTATACACGTTTACAAAAATATTAACTCTACGAATATGTTTAATATTTCTATAGTAATTTAATAGTTACCAATAAATAACATTGCAATCTGTTTGTAACGTCAAAACTTCACTAAAATATAACATACTAGCTGACACGACAGACGTTGTCGTTCATAATAAAAAAAAATTGAATTTCGTAAAATCCGTCAAGTCTTTAGCTCTAATGGTTCCAGAAATATATATATTATAGTGACTATATACGTGGAAATCTCTGTTATATATATTTATATGAAATTAAAAACAAAAATCATGTTATTTTAAATTATAATATTTAAAATAATTTAACGTTTGAAGTTACGGTTTGAAGATTTTCCAGCATATATATATATATATTGCATTTTTATACTTTTACAAAAGTATTAGTTCTAGGAATATGTTTAATTCTATGGTAATTTAATAAATACTAATCAATAACAATCAAATGCAATATGTTTGTAACGTTAAAACTACAGCATAATACAAAATCTTTATTCATATTAGTATAGTTTACATGGTATTGACACCAAAAATCATTTTATTTTAAAAAACAGACATTACGTCAAGTGCTTCTTTTTATGACAATACGGGACGAGACGAGCAGGATGTTCAGCTGATGGTAATTGATACGCCCTGCCTATCACAATGCAGTGCCGCTCAGGATACTTGAAAACCCCAAAAATTCTGAGCGGCACTACAATTGCGCTGGTCACCTTGAGACATTCTTTGACGTCTCATTTGCCCAGTAATTTCAATAGCTATGGCGCTCTTCATACCGAATCACAGTAATGTTTACACATTACTGCTTCACAGCAGAAATAGGCGTCGTTGTGGTACCCATAATCTAGCCGGCAACCTGTGCAAAGGAGCCTCCCACTGCTAAGAAACTTCGCTCTGTCAAATGACTCATTCATTAATCAAGATAAATGAAAAAAATCGTATATTTGTTAAACTAAAGAAGTAAAAGGAGTATAATGTTGTCTATGCACTCTATCATCTAGGTTCGATTTTTTTTCAACAAACAATATCAAAGGTATTAATTGTAACAAAAAACAGGAAAGATATTTTCGTGGAACACAAACGGGGCATCCGTTTGCAATGTCCATTCCAGCCCGAGATCTTCCGACAGTGTGGGTGGGTTACAAGGGGTTGAGGGTGTACATACAAAGATTGGCGCCCCCCTACCATAATATACTGTCCAAGTTCCCGCCTTTTAAGTGTCACAGTTTCCGAGAACCGTGAGATATATTCTTCATATCATGCCTGAATAGTGTCGTATTTCATTGAATCTCATCACACTTGAGGCTTTGGCAATAAAATGAAGTGGTTCTTGAGTTACGTAAAAGTAAATATTGTAGCGATGTGAAAATATACATCTTCATTTGTAGATACTAGTTTCGTTTTGTTATTATATTTTAATTTTCAGATCCTTATTTTCACTAATCTATATTACTTATGAATACGAAAGTAACTCTGTTAAGAATTCTGCCAATGTTCTTTTAAGAATCAGTCTGTTAAGAATTTTTCTACATTTTGATCAGCTATTTAAAGTTAGGGATAATTTCAATTCTTTTGAATGGGTATATCTATATATTTTTTATTATTTATTGGGCATAGGTTACCTTCTTCTTTTCATTTGGGTCCATAATCCAGTACGTAATCTTTTACACACAGTTGTGAAGAAAGTGATATACTACACTTGATCTCATTATACTTGGAATGTGGACCTGAGACTGGCAAACGAAAAACATAGTAAGCAAAATTTATTCCTCGAGGCAAAAGTTGCAGGAAAAAGCTATATTTTGTGTGTAAGTTACAAATCGATCGGCGTCATTTAGGGGTAGCTTTCGTTACTCGGCATCCAAATTTATTTAAAATGAAATTACGACAATTTCTTCTACAAGAGCAAAGAGCGCAAGAAAGCTTGGCTCAAGATATGTGATTATAGGTTAGGTTCAGGTTTGGTCTTAATATATTTATCAATTTTTGAATTGATTAGCATCCGAACTAGGTAGTTATTTGCAATCATAGTAGTTTTTTATATTTAGTACGTATTTTCTGTCTGGTGCTGGGTAGTCCTATTTCATTTTACCATGTTTTAAATTGTAATAATATTCTAATAATTCTAATATGTTGTAGTAATGTTTTAAGTTCAAATTTTTTTCCCATTACTTGTGTTTAGTTTAATATTCGTATTAAATTTGTATATTTATAGCGTATAAGTGTTGAGACAGTTACGAAGTCACAATGGCTCAATATGCGTCAATCGTCTTTTAAATAAGTATGGATTGTTTTATTGTTTAATTTCAAATTTAATTTAAATTAAGAATTGTTTTAGTTTTTGTGTTTTTTTAGGTGCAAATAAAATATTTTATTATTATTAAATAAAGATAAAGTACAAAGGATACTATTTATCTCTTATTTTTTAATAGTTTCTGAGAGAGCACAATTTAAACGAATTCCGCAATGTAACTTCAAAATATAGTCTATATTGAATAATTTTCCTCTTTAAAAAAACAGTAAAGAGTCTTATTTTCATATTAAGGTTTGCGGTTTTTCGCTATTTCAAGAAAATATATTCAGTGATAGAAATTATTTTTGGGGTTTTGTGAATTCTTTTAAGCTTAACAGTTTTGCTTCGTAAAGCGCTTTGAAAGCTTTTTTACTTCTGTGTTTTGCATATTCATACGCTATAAGTTGAGATGAATGAAAACATTACCAAAAGATCTGCAAATTATTGAATAAGCATACGAAAGAATAAGTGAATGAAATGGATTTTTCTTGTTCTTGCAGAGTTAATTAAATAAAAAGTGCAAGTTGGAATTTTTGTTAACTATTTATAAAACTAAAAACATCTGTGGTCTGGCATACCTCAGTATCAGCAAGATCTATTAGACCACGTGCAACGCAGAGCTGCTTGAATTGTCGGGGACCCAGTGCTCTATGAACGGCTGGATCACTTGGCGTTGCGGAGAGACGTTGCTTCATTGTGTGTCTTCTACCGCATTTATCACAGGGAGTGTTCCGAAGAGCTATTTTACCTGATTACTGCCGCCGAATTCCAACATCGCACGACATGCCACGAATTAGGATATAATCCCCACCATCTGGATGTGTGGTGGTCCTCCACAGTGCGGTTTTCAAGGAGCTTTCTTCCACGTACCACAAAGCTGTGGAATAAGCTTCCCTGTGCAGTGTTTCCGGGAAGATATGAGATAGGTACCTTCAAAAGCGCGTACACCTTCCTTAAAGGTTGGCAACGCTTCTGTGATTCCTCTGGTGTTGCAGGAGAATGTGGGTGGCGGTGATTACTTAATACCAGGTAACCCGTTAGCACGTTTGTCCTCCTTTCCCATAAAAAAACAGTATTAGTAAATAAAAACTTTTACTGCAATTTTGTTATTGCTGTAAAAATAGCTGGTTTGTGTTGGAATCCAATTATCTTTGTTTAGACGTCGCACTTATTATCTAGAGACAATGTAACTTAATTCTTAATTCCTTCGAGGTTTCTTGGGTCCAGTAACGATCTTGAATTAAAACGTACTTAGCAAAAGTTTACAGTGTGTCCTAAAGGATATCTCAGGGACAATTCATATTATATAGTATGAATATTGCCTTATCTTTTTAAAAGGTTTTGATTTCTTCATATTATTTTATTAGCATGTCACATAAAATAATACGTTGTTACATCAAAACATCCAGCGTTGCTCAAGGATATTAACTTAGCCCTATTTTATTCATAGTTTTTTTTATATAAACGATATATTACAACATGTCAAACCTAGTAACTATTTAATGTTTGTTGATGAATCACCACTGAATGCTTTACAAACATTTTCTTTTAGGAGAAAGAAACATTCACAAAAGAAGCTTAGAGGTAAAGCTTTATTCTATAGTATTATACACGCTACAGCTTAAGATTATATCTATTATCCCGCACAGTGTATTTAGATCACGTTTATAATAAAAAATATGTAAATGTTGTGTATTTTAGAGATCTGGTGAAACCGCATTCACATCTCTGAACGTAGATTGGCAAATTAAAAACATTTTTGTTGTAACAACGTCCGCACTCCAGTGCTAATTAAAAAGTAATGGCCGTACGAGATACAACTTTAACTGAGTTTGCCTCCTGATATCGTTTGTAGAAATTAAACAGTTGTTTTTCCCTTTATCATGAAAATTGATTTGAACTATTTTAATTTTTTTTTACACCCACGCTTTAAATCCTCTATTAAAGATTTTGCCCTTTCCCAGGCCCATGGGTGTCGTAAGAGGCGACTAAGGGCTTTTTAGAAGTGGGAGAGATTGATCTTTTGACGTCAGCACAACCGGGCCAGACACGTCCGGGTTAATTACCACACTCGCACAGAATACCGGCGTGAAGTGGCGGCCTAGTGCCGCTATGTTTCGCATAGGTAAGTGTCGAGGACCGGGAGCAATCCCCCCACCCCCCTCCACCCGAATATGACAGCGGATCTAAAAAAGATTTTACCCCGGGAGGGTACCGGCTCTACCAGAGTCGGAGAATCCCTCCCCGAGCACTGTAACTCGGGCTGCCCTTCGTATTCTGGGGAGGGCACAGAACCACGCATGACCAAGGACAAACGGGGCAGTAACACCCCGGCACCCCGCTCCACGCTCAACGTGGACTTTTGCAATATCAGGGGAATTCACTCCAATATAAACGCCGTCCACCACCACCTTGAGACGGCGCAGCCGGTCTTGTGTTTCCTTACGGAGACACAGATGTCTCGACCTAGCGATACGTCATATTTAACGTACCCCGGATACCAAATGGAGCACAATTTTTTGCCTCATGCCGGGGTATGTGTGTACGTTAGGGAGGATATCTGTTGTCGCCGTCTCGGCAATTTTAAGGGTAGGGACATCTACTCTCTGGCTCCGCGTAGATTTGTAGGACCGCGTCCGCATCTATGCGTGTGTATACAGGTCCCATAGTGGTAACGCAGAAACCGATCATCTCATGGGCTGCGTTCAAGCAGCAATTGGCGACGATTGACTTGCAGAGATCCTCTCCGCTGAAGTCGTAGTCTTGGGTGATTTCAACGGGCACAATGCCAAATGGCTTGGATCAAATCAAAATCAAATCAAATCAGTTTATTCAGGTAAGTAGGTCATGGAAATGACACTTATTAATGTCAAAAAAAAATTCTTATTGAATCTACCGCTACTTCGTAAAGGGTTGAGCTAATGAGAAGAAGTAGCAAGAAACTCATTGCCACACTTTTATATCAAGATTTACAGATCATTTCAATAACAATATAGTATGTAAAATGTAAAATGATGCAACAAACACACTCAAACGTCAAACGTCAATGTCTTACATGAGTAAGTCAAAAAAGTAAATGTAAATTAATACAAAAGTAATTGAGTGCAGTAGCTGCATCATCCACATACATCATAAATCAATAAAGGTATTCTGTGAGCATTTTATAAGCGATTATAAATAAATAAACATGTATATATCCATACATATATATATATATATATATACAAAATAACTTTTAAGAATCTGAAACCGAGTGTCCGGCAACAGGATCATCCTGCCACCACAAGCAGCGCCCAGTCACGAACATGACGCATGAGCTAGCCATCGCCTCCCTCAACCATATTTTAGGGAAGGGGACGACCCGTCCCGCGCATTGGCGTATGGTCTATCCCAATTGGTTGAGTCGCCAACGCGGCTCCCGGATTTGGATAGCCACATGCCGTTCTTATTAGATCTTCTGATACGCCCTGCCCATTACAATGCAGTGCCGCTCAAGATTATTGAAACCTCAAAAATTCTGAGCGGCATTACAACTGACTGACGGCGCTCGCCGCCTTGAGACGTAAGATGAGAAGTCTCATTTGTCCAATAATTTAACTAGCTACGGCGCCCTTCAGAGTGAAACACAGTAATGCTTACACATAACTGCGAAAGAAATAGGCGCCGTTTTGGTACCCAAAATCTAGACGGCATCCTGTGCAAAGGAGCCTCCCACTGGTGTTATCACATTATACATTTTCAGATTAACAGAAACGGGTTAGTTGATGGTACGTCATCACCGCAGCCGAGGATCAACAAGAGCGTTGCCTACTCCGTTATAAAGTGTCTAATTTCGTCATTTGTACGTGGCATTCGAGAATCGATCCGGGTGAGAGCTTTAAGCATCGCTTCTATATTATATTACGCTTTTAGTGTTTATATATATATTTTTTTTTAAATTCATTTATTCCAGTAGCCTTTACAAATTTCATGAGTACAGTAAGCCAAACTACGTAAGTAATTCGTCGGCAGCAACTCTCGTGGAAAGATAATGCTAACTTTACTACTTACAATAAAACTAAATCTACAGTATTTACCTAAAACTGCTACAGTTGAACGACCTGCTCGTCTCGTCCCTTATTGTCATTAAAAAAAAACTACTTTTTAATGTTATATTCATATTAAAGTATATTTTTACATCAAACGAGTAATAAATGGATGTAAATTACATTGGTAAATCTGGTTCTGACTGATTACTCTCCCTTAGCTAACTCGAACCGACTTTACTAGAACAATACCCATGAAATAAAGTGCACCTAAACCTAATCTGTTTTGCGTGACAATAACGCGACCTCATTGCTTTTCCGCTATAGGAAAAATGCCCTTCTGGCCTGATGAAGAAGAAATTATACCTACTTCTTTCGCGTAAGGGTCAAAAATCCTTAAAATATTTGTACTTAGAAATAACAGTATTGTTATAAAAAATTATTGGATTAGGCGTTATCCAAATGTTGTGAGTCTCGTGCCAGAATTTGGTGAGTCAACATCTCCTGATGATGCTTCGTATTGAAGACGAATCTGAGTGGAATTTACACTCAAGAATGCTCACAACAATTGGATAATATTGTTGTAAAGAAGGTATTTAATACAACCTTTTAAAATATGAATAATAATAATCTTTACTTGCATTCGAATAAGGTCAGTTTTACAATCGGTCTTATTTTATTATATTTTTTCTTATTATCGAAAAATGTATTATGTGGTAACACCAGTGGGAGGCTCCTTTGCACTCCTGTGCCGTCTAGATTATGGGCACCAAAACGGCGCTATTTCATTCGCAGTTATGTGTAAGCATTACTGTGTCACACTCTGAAGGGCGACGTAGCTAGTGAAATTACTGAGCAAATGAGACTTGACATCTTATGTTTCAAGGTGACGAGCGCCGTCAGTCAGTTGTAGTGCCGCTCAGAATTCTTGGGTTTTTCAAGAATCCTGAGCGGCACTGTATTGTTATGGTCAGGGCGTTTCAATAACCAACAGTTGAACGACCTGCACGTCTCGTCCCTTATTGTCATAAAATAACTTCTTTTTAATGTTATATAAACAAAGTATATTTTTAAATCAAACGACTAATTACAATTGGGTGTAAATTATATTGGTAGATCTGGTTCTGACTGATTACTCTCCCTTAGCTGACTCGAACCGACTTTACTAGAACAATACCAATGAAATAAAGTGCAACTAAATCTATTCTGTTTTGCGTGACAATAACGCGATCTCATTGCTATTCCGCTGTAGGAAAAGTGCCCTTCTTGCCTGTTGAAGCTTTTCACTTACGAACAGTGTGTGTACTTTGTACGCACGCAAGAAGTTATATCTACGTCTTTGGCGTACGTGACAAAAATCCTTAAAATATTTGTACTTAGAAAGAAAAATATTGTTATAAAAAAATATTGAATTAGGCGTTATCCAAATGTTGTGAGTCTCGTACCAGAATTTGGTTAGTCTACATCTCCTGATGATGCTTCGTATTGAAGACGAATCTTAGTAGAATTTACACTCAAGAAGGCTTACAACAATTGGATAATATTGTTGTAAAGAAGGTATTAAATACAACCTATTTAAATATTAGTATACCGAAGAATTTAGTTAAGTATCGTTTATTTTAATATCTTTGAATTATTTTTATACAATTGAAATATTTTTCTTACAACTTATATATTGAAGTTTTATTTAATTCTCGTCCATTGGTTTGGATTGTAGATTACCATCGTCGCCTAATAGAAAATTACAATGTGGTTGAAAACAACTGCGCTTAATCTTTTATTTATTGTTGAGTTGGATAGAAGTAAATGCATTATTAATCTTGTTAATTTACTGAAGCAAATTTACCTGAAACTTAAATTTTCGTTTTAAATTTGAATCTAGATGACCTTAGATATCGCAGAGTCTTGCTCTTGTAAAGTAAGTTTTTACCGTGTGTATTATAGAACCAAAGTTTAGTTAGTAAATTTGTGGCGCGTAGTATAATATGTCTCTACAAAAAGATTCCAGAAAATATTCAAAACAAATGTATTACGAAATTCAAAAAAATTGTTAAAAACGTTTGTGTTGTAAAGGTTACTATAACATAAATGACATTCAAAATAATAATACAGATGGAATGGAGCGACCGTGCTCAGGTTATTCAATAATTAATTTTATTGTCCAATGATACATTATAGCCATATTATTTTTTTGAAAAAAAAAAAGAACTCCGATGAGTTTCTTCCGTTCTTCTCAGGTCTGAGGCACACATTTTCGAATGGGTACTTTTAGACTTTCAATAAGTGATATCATATTCTTTTACGAATAAAAATATTTGAATTTGAATTCTGCATTGATTTAAATAGATGTGTTGTTTAACAGAAATCACATCGAGGAATAGATTGTATAAGAAAAAAGTAAGTCCGTTTATTCATTTCTTGGATGATATATCTCATTTTCCCTTTACATAAAACCCTTTCTCGGACTGAAACGACTATTATAAAAAAATTGTCACCGTTTTATTATTTACGAACCCGTCGCTCAAATATTAATCAAACTGTAGGAAAAGTTAATCTGTCAATATTCTCCCCCACTAAAACTGATCAGTTTCGTGATGCGAATGCTACAAATGCCGTTGGGCGTCCAAGTTTCTCTGTGAGGTTATTGATTTCATTGGTATTCCTTTTGGAATGTGAGATTGAGATGGTTCCTCACTATAATAAGGATTTTCTAACTAATTATCAGTTTACTATATTTATTTGTCGTTAAATTAGTTAACGATGATGTTTAAATTCAAAAGTCAGCCATTTCAAGTTGTGTTATCAATTTACAAAGCTGTACGGTTTTGGTTTAAAAGGGATAAAAAGGCACAAAAGGCATTTATTTTTCTCAAATTTGATTCCTTTAATTTTTTAGATTTCATTTCTAATATACTGATTCTACCACCACTTTGGAAACAAATGGCGTTCTGAGAGAGAAGAAGCAGCGCAAGAAACTCTCGCAGCATTTTTTTTTTGCGCCTTTTTAATAAAATAGATAGTATTGTACTGTCATTGCTATTTCTATAAAATAATAACTAGTCACAGGCTGTCCGATCACTTAGATATTCAGCTGTGGAGGTGGATTTACGACGGAGCCATTTTTTTTATAAAACATTAAAATTTATTTATAGATAATGCCTGAACTGTGACTGAGACTTTATAATAAAAGCATTTACCCTTAAAGCTATTATGTATCTTATGAAGCCTACTAGAATTAGTTACATGCAATACCTTATTTTTCTAGTGTTATAATAATGAAAATCACAGTTGAGAGCAAAAAGGTGACGATTTTTGTGAAGGTGTATTTAATTTTAACCTTAATCACTGGACATAAAAATTTCATCGTTTTGATTGAAAGAATATCAATCATAATTGTGACGTGTGGACGTTATTAACTTACATAAAACAACTTGTACACCAATCATATACACACATCAAAAAAGTCTAAGCAACATGCATGATATTACAAATTTACCATTTATATTAATTAATTTCTAAGTCTTTATTCACTCAAAGTGCATAGATATGTTAACTTTTTTGTTATTGATAACATACTGGCTGGTTGTAAAACAAAATTCGATTATGTATTGTTTTTTTTCATAAAATTAAATGAAAGGGAATACGTTTGAATTTAAGTGCGTTTTTATTGCTAAGTTAAGGCTTGATTTTGATAATTTTACCAACCATTTAAATAAAGTTTGCGACTGCATTCAATTCTTAGATATTCTTTACGTCATGGAGCGACGTAATTTGACGGCAAATGAAACTGTAGGGATGTTGCAAACGGGTAGTAATCAATCTCAGATATCTCGGCATTTTGGCATTCATAGAAGTGTTATTTGTCGTCTTTGGCAGCGCTACAATAATACAAGTGAACAGCATTCAGGCCGTAAAAGGAGTACAACTACACGGCAAGACCGGTACATACAACTGACTGCAAGGCGCCAGCCGATGTTAACCGCTCGAGAGATAAGTTTGAGGCTACAAAATTTAAGTGTTTTTAATGTAAGTCCCCAAACTGTGCGAAATCTACTGCATGAGTACGGCCTACGGGCTCGACGCCCAATTAGGTGCCCACCATACGTCAAGGGAATCGCGCTCGTCGAAATGAATGGTGTAGAGAACGCGGAACCCAGGAACAATGGGATAAAATTATGTTTTCCTATGAGTCGCGACCTATGAGTTTACCGTCGGCCCGGAAATACTGCTAGGCTCATGCTCGTGCATTCAGGAAGTTCATCCATACAGCGGCTCAACAGTTATGGTATGGGCGGGTATTATGAAGAACAGGCGAACTGAGCTCGTTTTTTAAATGGAAACATGAACGCTGAAAATTACGTTGAGGATATTCTCAGACCTTATGTCCATCCATTTGCACAAACCTTTGGCTCCGATTTTACATTAATGCATGACAATGCGCGTTCACATACAGCTCGGTAAACCAGTCAATACTTGGCAACAGACCTCAACCCCATCGAGCACGCATGGGACATGCTCTAGGGACGTGTTTTGAAGGACTTGGACGGAGTGACAACAACCCAACAGCTGAAGGATTTGCTACAATTCCATTGGGAACGAATAGCGCAAGATGACATAAACAGTCTCATTAATTCAATGAATAATCGTTACTGACAAGTTCTGAATAGGAGAGGAGGCCATACTTTGTATTAAATTATCCTATTCTTTCACAATAAATTCATTTTCTTTAGAAATTTCATTTTGTGAAAAAAATGTTTAGTTGCTTAAGTACCTACCTTAGTTTCTGCAGTATATTCTAATATTATTAATTTCTGTTATTAAAAGAACTTATAAAGACAGCAGCTGTTATTTTTACATCATAGGACCCTAAAAATATTATTTTAAAAATAAAATACAACGTTATAATGTGAAAAACCATCCTAAAATTTAAATTAGTAAATGTTGTTTAGACTTTTTTGATGTGTGTATATTTACAGAGGTAAGGTATATGGGTGTGTCACATATTTCACTCGCATTATGGCTCTTCATCTTCCGGTGCCTGTCTATTGCCTCTCTCACATCCGAGCAGAACTTAGTCGAGGGAGGGCTTTTCACCTGATCGCTCCATCTGGTAGGGGAGGCCGGCTCATTTGCTGTTTACAACTACGATCAGCTTTTCGAGGCTTATATCTCTTTATGTGACCAAAATAAGTTAAGCTTACTAAAACCTCTTTTATTTCACGAAATAAATTATAGTCTATATAATACTCCTATTATGTTATCATGATAAATAATAGTATGTTACTCACCTAGGGAATTAATAATTTAATTTAATTTGTAATTCTCACTCGCGGAATATTGACAGTCGCGGGTGACAATGTCCTACTTATCTCACGTGGTGCATATACGATTTTTTCCCCACGTGGATTAAAATATCGCTTTTAGTCCCCGGTACGAGGGACAAAAGTCGTCTTACCGTGAGAGAATCGGTCACTTTTCTCTCTCGTACCAGAGACTGAAAGTGAGCTTTTCATCGAGGTGGGAATATAAAACAATTTTCAGTGTTACTTACTTGTATGTGTAAAATATTTATGAGTAAAGTTCAATGAGATAAATCACAACTTGTGTATGTTAATTTAAAACGAATCACTTTTGATGTCAACGACAAAATGCAATTTCCTCCATCTACTGAAACTTGAACATAATACGAACAAAATATCGTTTCATACAACATAAAGACAAAGTAGAACTAATTAAAGTCTTAATTATAACACATTATCATGATAAAGGTCACATACTTAGTTGTAAATATTCAACTTGTTATAGCTCCAAAGGGATCATAATATTCTCGCTATATAGTAGGTACATATTTAATTAGTATTCTCATTTTGAGGACTATATTACCTAGGTATAGTTTCTTACCAATATCGAGGGTAAATATGCATGGCATTATATTAAGTATATCCGGACAGAAATGAAATAAATAACACATTTCTCTATTTATGTGAAAGAAAAAGTAGTTGTCGAGAAAATTTCAATAATTCTACAAACCAACAATATTTAATTCAAATATTTCAATTATATATTAATAAAATTAATAATTCACAAATAAAATTTGAAAAACAACAAAATTTTATAAACGATGCTGGACTCGAACCCACGACCTACGGCGTTCCATGCCGGTGCTCTAACCAACTGAGCTAACCGTTCGAGTGTCGTATCGTTATATAATATTGTATGCTTTGTTCAACTCTCAGGTTGTGGCTTCATCTACAGGATCTACTTTACGGTTGATTTCGAGGAAAATACAGAAATCACAGGGTGCTAGGCCAGGGGTATGTGCAGGATGGGTGACGAGTTGTACTTTTTCGGAAGCTAAAAATGACTAACAGACAGTTCGTCAGATAACACTCATAATATAAACATTCATCCAGGATGAAAGTTCATCCTTCATTCATTAAAATCATTGGGAATAATTCGTTGAGCAAAGTGATGAGATAAGTAAGACGTTCACCTGATGGTAGGTGATACGCTCTGCTAAAACAATGCAGTACTGCTCAGGATTCTTCATGAAAAAAACGTTTATCCAACGCATATTGCCTGATGACAACAAGCAAGAAAATGCGATAGCGTTGATCGAAAAATAGTGTGCAAAAACTGCATAAAACTTCTTCCAAGAAATACGTGTCTTTAAGTACTCCTTACAAATTTATGAAATGAGTTTTTATAATATAGAATCTCCATTACATGCGCGAGGCTTCAAACTAATTTTATGCAAATAAGTTTCAATTGTTAAGATATGATGAATAAGGAATGACAATAAGTTTCTAGTTCGATCTTGCTGAAAACATATTATCTAATTAAACCCGACACTTTTGTAATTATAACATTGTTGGATGATTTATGGTCCTTCGAGCAGGGGGCTTTTAGTAAACAAGAAACTTTCCACACTTCTGCAGTATCCAATGTTCTTAATTGCGCAGAGTCAATGTTGACAGCCGATTGTTACGATGATAAATTATTATTAGACAATGTTTTGAAGCTTTTTAATCGCTTAAATACCGTAACAGCTGAGTCTTAATTGTATTAATACTTTTGTGATATTATTATATTATAACTTAAATAAAACGATTATTATTATTAGTATTTCATAGAGGGTGACTATTTATTTAGCCATAATGAGACCTAGTATCACCACGACTAAAATTGAAGTATTGTGTTCGCCGTTGGTCGAAATTTAGTAGATCAATAACGCTGCTTCAAATCAAATCAAATTCAGCTTATTTACGTAGGTCACGGAAACGACACTTATGAATGTCAAAATTTAAATATTTTTCTTATTGAATCTACCGCTACTTCGTAAAGGGTTGAGCTAATGAGAAGAAGTAGCAAGAAACTAATTGCCACTCTTTTATATCAAGATTTAAAATTACATCGATTTACAGATCCTTTCAATAACAATATAGTATGTAAAATGTAAAATGATGCAACAAACACACTCAAACGTCAAATAGTCAATGTCTTACACGAGTAAGTCAAAAAAGTAAATGTAAATTAATACAATAGTTATTGAGTACAGTAGTAGTTTAAATTTTAAGGTAACCCTTAAAGTTATTATTAATATCGTTTTGTAAATTAAAACAATTCTGATAAGTTCATTTGCAAAATCATACGTAAGCGAAATAAAATTAATAAATAACTAAGAATTTGGCAATTAAATTGGAAAACAGCTAAGGGTATGTGAGGATCGTCGTATTTGGTATTTCGTCCTCTTTATCTTCCACTTTGGGTGTAAACGTGATGTTATTCAATGCATTCCACCCTGGTTAACTGAATTTCAAATATCAATCATTCATTTTTCAGTTACATGTATTGCTTGTGATTGCTAAAGAATATAGTCCAATTGCAACAATTTCATTCAACATCCATATTTATCAATTTTACACTTGAACAATTTTGATATTGTGCCAAATCGCGCTTTGTTCTTTTCAACTAAAATGAATTCAATATGGTTTTAAATCTAATTTGTTGAAACTAATCATGGTTCACAAGGAATTATTTTCGAAAAAAAAACTGTTTGAAGCATTAAGTAGCTAATACCATCCGTCTCATTCGATGGAATCACTGAAAGAAACAGTGGAACTACTCTTGTTTAGAGATCTTTTATACGGCTGTTAGTGCATCTCCAGGTTGCTTAAAGCGATACCCCGAGGCCTCTTTTTTGAAAATAAATAAAATCCCCAAGATGTCAGATTAAGAGAGATCTTATCCATTTTATTGATTTTTATTTGTCTGCCTGTCGCTCTTTCTTAAAAGCGGCGTAACTGAATTTTACATGATTGTTACTAGTAGATAGATCAGGTTAAAAGACATAAAAGGAATTTATTTTCCCAAGATTGAATCCTTTAGAATTATTTTTGATGTCATTTCTAATATCTAGTATATTAGACCGTAGTATTATAGTACTACCGCTTCGGAAACAAATGGCGCTCTGAGAGATAAGAAGAGGCGCAAAAAACTCTCCTAGTATTCTTTTCTTGGTCTTTTTAATGAAATATACAATATTGTACTTTCATTGCTATATATACAATTTTAATCTAGTCCAAGGCTACTAGGATCACTTAGATATTTTTCTAAAACATTTCAATTTATTTATAGATAATTCCTGAACAGTGGCTGGGACTTTACTATAAAAGTGGGACTTTAAAGCTGTTATATATCTTATGAAGTCTACTAGAATTAGTCACGAGCACTCCCTTATTTCTAGTGTTATAATAATGAAAATCACTATTAAGAGCAAAAAGGTGACGATTTTTATAAACGTATTAGTTAAACGTTATAAGGAGTGACACATCTACTTTAAGCTAAGAATTTGAATTAAATTTGTGTCATCATGTCGCGGTGTTTGTAGTTAAACTCCTTCGAAACGGCTTGACCGATTCTCATAAAATTTTGAGTGCATATTGGATAGGTCTGAGAATCGGACAATATCTATTTTTCATCCCCCTTAATGTTAAGGATGGTCCACGCCAATTTTTTTTTAATTTCTCGACATTTTTTTTAAACTTGATTTTTAATTTATTTTTTCATGCTGACTCATAAGTCAGCATTAAAACGTAAATACAAATTCAAATTTTCACCCATCTATGATCAACAGTTACTTTTTTATCACGATTTTAATATCGGCAATACATCGTTTGCTGGGTCAGCAAGTAATATTATATAATTCTCTTCCGTTCTTTTGTAGTAAATATAGGAGTGATTGCAAATTTTATAATTTTATATATATAACGTGTGTCTGTATTTTATTTTGTTTAAAAGCTTCACCGCTATCCATGAACTATCTCAAGCTGAAATAAGTGTATAAAATTTCATTAATTACGGTGAAACGTTTCGTTTATGCAACTCAATTTGCATTCAAGTTAAATTGAACTTTATTTTTCGTAAATTTACAGCAACCCGTTTTTATGATATTCAACCTACATTTTTTAAATAATATTCTAATGAAGTTTCCGCATACTCACTTTTAATGTAACTAGGTAGTACAAACAATACAATTACATACATTCAAATGAATTTAAGCAACGAGTTTTTATTGTTTTTTTGAAAATAAAGGATGAGACGAGCAGGACGTTCAGCTGATGGTAATTGATACCCCCTGCCCCTTACAATGCAGTTCGACTCAGAATTCTAGAAAAACCTCAAAAATTCTGAGCGGGACTACAATAATTGCGCTCGTCTCCTTGACATAAATTGCCTATATCTCATTTGCCCAGCAATTTCACTAGCTACGGCGCCCTTCAGACCGAAACACAGTTATGTTTACACATTAATGCTTCACGGCAGAAAAAGGCGCCGTTATGGTACCCATAATCTAGCCGGCATGTGTGCAAAGGAACCGCCCACTGGTCGTCTATATAAAAAAAAATAATGCGTAACTTCCTTAGTTTCAGCAAGTTTATTCTAATTGCTTTTGTCTGTAAAATGATTCATTACATTCAGATTTACACGAGGAATCAACGAAGCAATTGATTTTACGAAGAGTTTAATTATTCAGTCACGGGAAATGCGGCGCTTTCATTGACAATGTTGGCTACATTAAGTAAATGTTTGATCGAATATCAGTGCTGAATTTTAATTTGATATTGGGAATGTTCAATAGCTTTGTCCGCAGTAATAACTAGAGTAATTTTGAGCAATTATTAAAACATCTTTCCTTAATTTTATATGCCTGCTCTTTGTTACATTAGTTTATCTACACCCATTCTTTAAATCCTCTATTAAAGATTCTAAAACAGTTAGCTTATTGCCAACCCTCGGCTTCACCTCGTGTGATAAACGTACATTCGTATTTTAATACCCCTTATTACACGATAGTTGCATAATAGTTATTTACGCTACTTATGTACTGAATTTTATTGCAACACTCGTTTGGATGATGTAATGGTTATTATGACTTTGGGTGTTTTAATGTTGGCAATAATCTAACTGTTTTAGAATCTCTAATAGAGGACTTAGAGCATGGGTGTAGATAAATAAGTATTACTTCTTATTAAGCAGAAATTTTCATTTCATTTTATAGGGACCCGTAGTAAGCAAGGTCTCTTTTTCTCGGTACGTATTCTGATCATTAAATTATTAATTTAAAAATTACATTCATTTTATTGGAAGGAAATTCTGCTATAACATGCAAATTTACTATCAATTTATTTTTATGATCTTTGGCTCTTTTTTATTTATACTTCATCTAACTGCATATTATTATTTATTTTACTTTTGAGAGTACGAGTATTAATCAATCAGTGATGCCCTGATATTGTTACAAATTGTATTTCTAATTGATATGTTATTTTTGTTCAAATTTGTAAAACATTGCGGTAAATTTTATTTGGTAACATCAATCAGGCATATCATAGACAACATATAGATCTAGATGTAGAGAACCCCACGGGTACGACGGTATAATTATTCACATTTTCAATAGGTACGTCTACTTGAGTATTTATATTCCTCCTTAATGACTTTTCAATATTTAACCAATTGCTTATAAAAAGGAAAGAAAAAGGCTGAGTCGAGAAAGTGACTATGTTCATGATGGCGCCCATATTATTTTTAATGGTTGTTTGACGAATTGAACTTAAATGTTACTAAGATGGCATCCTGTCTCAATCTTTTTGTGAGGATATTTTATTATGAACATAAGTGACGATAAAGAACACATTGACATGATGGAAGATGATACTCCTTGTCACTACACTGCAACGCATCTTAGGGTTTTCAATAATACGCAATTTCCTAGCTGATATTTAATGACACATCATATTCAGACAAAAGGTCTTATTAGCCAAGTAAATTCACTAGCACTAGCCCTTCAAATCTAAACACAATAATGCTTGTACATATTGCATCACTGCAAAATATGTGCTGATAGTCTTATTAGAGATTCATTGAAATATTTATTTTATCAACTGCCAATGATGAATCAACAGATACCGAATATTGTTTAGTTTTGCAGTTTCAACTTTTAACAAAACGATATTTTATGTGTTTATTTCATGGAATGTGTATTTATACAAGTGTATAAAAGAATTACCTTTTGCATTAAACAATTTCGCGGCACACAGCATCAGTTTATCGCAAGAATTTATGTATTTTCAATAAAATACCGAAGTTAACTCATAAACCAATGAAAAACCGCACATTGAATGCACTGCGATAATGAATTTTATTTTAGTTATATTTTTATACCTAAATATGAAATTTGTGATAAATGGAGATGAGGAATCTGGGAGCGTTGGTGATGATCTTGTACAGGAATTAAAAGTTGACGCCAACATAGACCTGTCTGCTGATGAGGAATATGAGGACCTGCGGGCCGAGTTCCTCGCTTATCGTGAAGCATTAACAAATCTCAAAACTCGTCGTAAGTACAAATAATTTACTAACAAAATAGTATATAAAAGAAGAACTTTTACAAAGCAAGCTATTTCTCTTTTGTTAATAGTTAATAGAAAAATGTATTAACCATAAATGTCTCACCAGCAGTGGGAGGCTCCTTAGCACAGGAAGCCGGCTAGACTGTGGGTACCACAACGGCAACTATTTCTGCCGTGACGCAGTAATGTGTAAACATTACTGTGTTTCGATCTGAAGGGCGCCGTAGTTAGTGAAATTACTGGGCTCGCTGTCACAATGTCGCTCAGAAGCGACATTGTTCTCATTTGAGAACTATGTCGCTTCCGAGCGACACTACATTGTAATGGGTAGGGCGTATCAATTACCAATAGCTGAACGTCCTGCTCGTAAATGTCCATTTATATAATGCTTACATTTAAAGCCATGTGTTGTTCAAAACAGTGAAAAATTTCGTAATGGACTTATCAAAGTTTTTAATAGGATCGATGATGCATACGCCGTGCTGGTCCCTCGGGGGAATCTGTATCAATTACAAACTTTGTCCTGGATTCAGACAGTTCGCCGAAGTACCCGGATGTAAAAATAGATTTAACGTTTGCTGTTTTGCTTGGAACCATTTCGAGGTGCGAGATATGACGGATAAGGGCATTGGTAATATAGCGTTTCCTTGGAGTCCTCCACAGCCAGGTTTTGGTGGAGAGGGAATAGTACCAGTTTCAAAGAAGAAAGAAAAACGCAAAGGAAGGAAGAAATCTAACGAAACAAGGGCTATAGCTATCGTGCTAAAGTCTGGTCGATTCTATTGAAATTGCTATTCATAAAATTATTGTAATCACAAATGAGAATAAAACATTTTATGTAAAATCAATCTTTGATTTTATCGTAAAATCATTTTTCCGTGATATTATACTTGAATGAACGAAAATGTTAGGAATCATACTAAAATACAATTTATTTGTTATTCAACTGAACATGGTCATGTTTATTAGTACTATCGCTTTTGATGCTAGTCAGGTTTTACCCAATAGTTATCAGGATATTTTTATTCCTGGAAAAAACGGAAGGCCAGAACTGGGTGAGTAGCTGTAACGAATTATGCCACAAAATTAAGCTTTACCGAAATTAAAATACTAGTTTCACATACACATTTGAAAATTAAAACTAATATAAATCAATTAATAATATAAGAGTCATTCAATCTAATGGTACGACTATGTAAGTCTTAAATTGTATAAACTATCTATATCATTCATTATAATTTATCTAAAATTTGATAAACAATTTGGTTTCACCACAAAAACATTTTCCCCCACTAATATATTATGTTCTTGCGTCACATTACATTGTACTATTTATTTTTTATGAAAATAAGGGACGAGACGAGCACGACGTTCAGTTGATGGTAACTGATACACCATGCTCATTACAATGCAGTGCCGCTCAGGATTCTTGAAAAACCCAAATATTCTGAGCGGCACTTCAAATGCGCTCGTCACCTTGAGACATAAGATGTTAAGTCTCATTTGCCCGGTAATTTCATTGCTACGGCGCACCCAAACACAGTAGTGCTTACACATTACTGCTTCACGGCGGAAAAAGCTCCGTTGTGGTACCCATAATCTACCTGGCATCCTGTGCAAAGGAATCTCCCACTGGTAGTAGTAGTACTGTTCTTTCATAAGGATCGTTGGAGCCTGACTCACATTTACAATTGTTGGCTTTTTTATACGCTTTATATTAGCTTCACCTGTATGTTTGTATGTTTGTAACCGACTTCTTTGGGCGCGATTTTGACCCACTTTAAATGGCTAGATTTCGTTCAAACTTTGTAGATTTATCGAGGACCGATGACATTACACTAATTTGACTAAAAAATGAAAAATAAATAACAGTTAAAAAAAAAACAGAAAGCACGCTTTATATAAAATTCAACTAAAAAATAGAAAATAAATTTAAATTTAAAATAGTGTAAAAAAAATATATTTTATTGTAAAAAAAGCGTGGGGTGCGTGCTTTTAAGTTTTTTTTAACTATTATTTATTCTATTACTCTTGTACGTTCTTGAGCCAGTAAGATCCACTGCACACGTTTTATCAGCGAAGCTCAATAATTATTCAATGAACTCTCTTAAATCTCGCTCCAGGGACGGGACGTGCGACGTGCTGGGCTCGTGGAGGAGTCTGCGTTCACATTCGACAGTGTCCAAGCTTTACGTTTGATATTGGAGTGTATGGATGTAATCAACGGTTTAATGTTTGTTGTAAAAATTTCAAACCTTTACCTCCGACTGTTGGCTTGCAAAGATTTTTTCACAATCCTGCAGTTGATTCTGCTGAGAGTCAAGTGAGTGCGGAGGAAGACAACGATTTAGTGACTGTTTTACTTATGCGGTATTAATTATTATAACAGCATGATATTATTTAACAGCTATATGAGAAATATGAGATTTTAAGCTTGAATAATATTGTATGTTTTTAAACTTTTATCACCGCGGAACTTCAACATTGTAATTATTATGACGGATACTCATTGGATCGAGCTGCACAACCCATGAGTGATTTCTGCTGAACGCCAATACATCCCAAGGCTTGTAAGAGAAGCTATAGAAATTAAAAAGCATCCTAACAATTTTAAATGGGGAGGATGGTTTTAGGCTAGCGCAAACGTGGAACCCCGTGGTCTCTCTCTGCAATACGAATGCAATAAAAAGACTCGGAAGTATGGACGTCGTCAGTAGTGTGTGTCGTGAATTAGCGAATCAAAGACCTAAACGAACTAGGCGCCAAGTGGACCGATTGATGTACTATTAGTGTCAAGTGTCAATGTGTCAAGTGTTTCTCGCCGACAGCGCAGTTCCACCGTGACCACGATTCATTCAATTGGATCGAAATAAGAAATACGAGATTTTAAGCTTGAATAACATTTGGTTTAAACGTTATCTTATAAATATTATAGTATATTACGCACCTAGGGACAAAAGTAGGTCATTCTCACCCGCAGGTAGCAATGTCCTACTTATCTCGTGCATATACGATCTTTTTTCCCACCTGATGAAAAGCTCACTTTTAGTACCTGGTAGGAGAAAGAAAAGTCGTCTTTCCGGGAGAGAATCGGCCAATTTTACCTCGTACCACGGACTAAAAGACTGCTTTCCATAGAGGTGGAAAAAAAAAACAATTTATTTCTTTGTTATTATTTAATAATGTTGGTATAATTCTAATATTACTGTCATTATTATCGGTTTTGTTTTAGGTTAAGAACATAACACTAGATGCCGAATAATTTTTCGTTTTTTATATATTTAGTGATTGTAGTCACAATACTTAAATTATTGGAATATGCAGAGTAGAGTTGTAGTTTCGGCGTTCTCCGCTGCATATATACAAATCAAAAGCCATGATTTTCGATACTGTGTACTGTGTATCTCAGCGCACACACACACCTAAGCCACAACTCCTAGAGAGAGAGCTTCAAGAGCTTTGTTTTGTTGTTCGGTATTCGAAAAACAAAATTTGTATTTAGTTTTTCGAACCTTCTTCGGTATTTCCACGTCATTACGCGTAAGCCTTTACTTAAAAATTTCCTGTGAGTCCTCCTGTTTTTCAAGAGAGCATAACTCACGGTGATCATTCACTTAGGGACTTGCAGTTTCTTTTTTCTCGAATTCCATCATTTACAAAAGAGAGAGATTATTAGAGATCATTTACAAAAAAAAAACAACTACTTACCTTAACTAAAATTTAAATCACACATGCTATTATTATAAAAATTCTAAATATCATTTGTATTAAATGTAATAAAAAAATATCTTTGAAAAATTGTCTTCAATTTTCATGTGAAATGCGAAGAACTGTTTTCCCAAGCTACCAGCAGGCTACTGCAACTCATCTATATGGAACACGGAGACAACGTAGAATGCGGAATAATAGCGCACGAAGAGTATGAAAAATCTTACTTTTTTATAACAATAAGGGACTTTAGCTGATGGTATTAATATGCCCTGCCCATGACAATGAAGTACCAATCAGGAATCTTGAAACCCAAAAAATTCTAAGCGGCACCACAATTGCGCTCGTCACCTTGAGACATAAGATATAATGTCTCATTTGCCCAGTAACTTCACTTGTTACGGCGCAGAAAACACAACAACGCTTACACATTACTGGCTTAAATAGGGGCTGTAGTGGTTCTCATAATCTAGCCTGTGCAAAGGAGCCTACCACTGGTAAAACATCTTATTTCAAATTTTATAAAGTTACCTTAATCTTTAATTGTTTACGAAAAAGTAATCCATCAGAAAATAAACAATATTATCTGTTCGTTCACAAACATCTTCAATAATATATTACTTAACTTTCTTGTTACCGGCCACTCAACTTAATAAGGATTTTTGCTCCGATATTGGCTGTCAATTTGATCCCGAGCCAAATTAATTTACCTCAACGAGGTGATACAGAGTTGGCTAAGATTCAACGTTCATATAAACGGCAGAATAGAATATCCTGATTGGTTTAAATATAACTTATAAATTGTAAATCAATTTATTAATTTTACGCATTTTGTTTATTAGTATTTTGTGTCAGTCATAAACAGATCGTGATAAGTAATAACGCACTGATCTAGTTGTTAATTTAAAATGAAAAATTTGGTATAAATAATAATTTTGGTAGAAACATATATACAACAACACGCTTTAGATCCCTTAAATATTATTGGAAATGTGGTATCTAGTTGGTATAATCCTCGCCGAGAACATCGTATTTTTCGTCAACTTGATATATTATGTGTTGATATTCAAGTAAAATCGAGTTAACCGTTTCTCGAATTATTGTGCTAATATAATATACACTTTTATGTCGTAAAAAAACGTTAGTCCTTAAAAATACAGCTTATATAATATTAAATATTTATATTGCACCCATAAAACTTGCATGTCAGTGACGGGACTTTGAACGTTTTTGTCATCCGAAAGTATTCAACTCCCTTATAGATATTTCTACATTAAAAAGAACAGAACATCATCAGCCTAAATATACGTACGGTTCCTTCTTTACGAAAACTGTAAATGATAGAATATTCAGATATATTCAAATGCTCTACAAGCGAAATAACAAAAAAGAGCAGGAAATAAGCAAGCAAGCATCAACAAACTAAGCCATCAGGAATTCTCTCTCAATTGTTTTTGTAACCAGACGCTTGCGGCTTGCGGGCTCAGTTACTTTCTGTTAATATCTCTGCTGTTTTACTTACAAGGAAAACTGTTCTCACAAATAATAAATCTGTTTAAGAATATCAGTGGAAAGTTCATATTTGTTATATGAGTTCCCTTGTTAATGATTGGTAATATATATTTAGTGTAGCAGAAATTGAGAGTGTCTTGTTCTCACTTCTCATCTAGGACGACTTTGCTGCGAGGCCGTTTTCGCAATATTTTCAATCTGCAGTAAATGTACTTTATTTTTCAAGTATCACTGTAATAATGTTCACATCAACCGAAAACAAAAGCACCCATTTTTTTTATTAATTCTGCAAAAACTTTCTAGGGCATAACTTCAAATCCATTAGATCGATTAGCTTTTTTTAGGGTCAAATGTACCCAGGCTTCGCTTTCACTTTTTGGTAATGTGAAATTACAGCCAATGAGTAAACTCTGTTATATTTTGTTATCATTTTATTGCACCACTCTGCATGTAGTATTTTCTGGTCATCTTGTTTAAATCATGCGGTATCTATCGAGTAAAATGTTCGCGAACCTTCAGGTGTGCATGAAAAATCTTTTGCATTTGGCTCATACTAATACCAAATATAGTATAAATTGATGGCATGTATTATTGAAGCCACAACCAGAGAGTTGAACACAGCAAACAGAATTTTATAACGAGGCGGTACTCGAACGGTTAGCTCAGTTGGTAAGAGCACCGGCACGGAATGCCGGATTTCGTGGGTTCGAATCCCGCATCGTTCATAAAATTTTGTTTTTAAAATTTTATTTGTGTATTAATCCTAGAATTGAGGGTTATCACTTTAAAAAAAAAGTTACATATGTATTATTTTATCAGTTTCAATTGTATTTTTTGTATCAGCAGCCGGGCATCATGATTATCGTTACATACCGATCCAGGAATACATAGAACTACAAGATGGAGCTTCAACACTAAGTGACAGTTAAAGTCTTTAGCAATTTCCTTGTTGACTTATGCTACAGGGAAAATAATTAAAGTTATGAATAGAATATTTTATCCAGTTTAATTCATAACAATGCCATCATGAAATGACAAAGAAAAAAACAAAAACGTAACCCACTGGCGGAGTGTTTCTTTTTTATGAAAATAAGGGACGAGACGAGCAAGGCGTACAGCTGATGGTAATTGATACGCCCTGCCCATTACAATGCAGTACCGCTCAGGATTATTGCGGAACTCAAAAATTCTGAGTGGCACTACAATTGCGCTCGTCACCTCGAGACATGTTAAGTCTCATTTGCCCAGTGATTTCACTAGCTACGGCGCCCTTCAGACCGAAACACAGTAATGTTCACACATTACTGCTTCACGGCTGAAATAGTCGCCGTTGTGGTATCCATAATCTAGCCGGCATACTGTGCAAAGGAGCCTCCCACTGGTTTCTTTTTCGCAAGTTCAGAAAGTTTCAGTAAGGCCCACAGATAGTGCTCTCTATCAATCAAAGTTTTATATTTATTGAATCATGTTATTTTGCATTTATTTTGTCGCTGTAGATACTCTTTGATCAGAAATGCATAGACAATCGTGAATCTATAATGAAAGAGAATATATAATACTATAGTCAAAGATCGGGAGCGCCATTGCTTTATTATTATGAAAGAGCTTGCTACATGCTTCGATCTCTTTCGAAATATGTAGTAAACTTTTCGCTCATTATAAATTAATTTATAACGAAATTCTAAATAAAATAGATTAATTTAATTTATCAAACTATCTTTTGTATCCGTATTAAAAGTAACATACAGAAATAAAGACCAAATGAAATTACGACAAGGATATTGAGCGATAAATCTTGAAATGGACAGGTTAATTAAATGATTCTGGCAAATAAGGATCTCTCAACTTTGACCTACATGAACAATAAGTTAACTACACAGCTGTTTAAGTAAAAAATTATTCATGTTAAAATAAAAACGGCTGTGTGGCTATAGGATATCTTGAAAAGGTCAGGTTAATTAAATTATTCCGGCAAATAAGGATCCGCCACTCCATCTTGACCTTCTTAAATAATAAAAGATATATTCAGCTACTATTAGTTTCAATAGAAAATTCAGTATTCAGGATTTCTCATTATGAAGTTGAAACTAGTGTCAAACATTATTGACCATTAAAAAGGGGAACAATTAATATTTTTTTATACTCATGTCATTTGCTGAAGATGTCCATCAATATATTAGTAAATTTGTACCCACTCTGTATATAGAACTGCAACTATACAAGCAGCTGCCGTAGTGGGAGGCTCCTATGCACAGGATGCCGGCTAGATTATGGGTGCAATAACCGCGCCTATTTCTGCCGTGAAGCAGTAATGTCTAAGCATTACAAATGAGACTTAACATCTTACGTCTCATGGTGACGAACACAGTTGTAGTGCCACTCAGACTTTTTTGTTATTTTCAATAAACCTGAGCGGCAGTTGAAATGGGCAGGGCGTATCAATTACCATCATCAGAACGTCCTGCTCGTCTCGTACCTTATTTTTATAAAAAAATATGTGCAAGAGTTATTTGAGCTCAGTTTGAATTATAAGAGTTTAGTTGAACTAATGCAATCTCTAGGTTAGTACGATAGAGTTAAACATATTGCCTAATAGGTGACTTACGGACCACCAGCGAGCAAGTAGTAATTTAGTATGTATCACACCGGAAGACGTAAAACAACACGTAAATATTATGGTGTTTTTCATTATAATATCTAACTACATCAACTTGCAATTATTCCATTAAAAAAATTTACATTTCATTGTTAAGTATTTTTAACATAACTGCTGTTTACCTAAAGAATGAGATATAAAATGTGATAAAATAAAAATTTTGGGCTTAAGGTTTCTGAGCAGTAATGCCTTGTGTTATAACTGACTATAGTCAGGGCGTCTCATATGAATGTTAACGTCATTCATGCCTTATAACTTAGGCAACTAGATACATAAATTTAACATACAGGAAAAATATATACAATGATAAGTGTTACTATTTCTATATCTAAACTAGCTGAGCTGACCCGACAGACATTGTTCTGTTCATAATAAAAAAAAACTCTTGCGGATGGAATTTTGGAAAATTCTTAGTTGAACTCCACTCAGTGAAAAGAATATCAAGTCAATCAAGTCTTTAGCTCTAATGGTTCCAGAGATATCGTGATGAGTGACTATATACGTGGAAATCTCTTATATATAATTATATAGATTATTAAATTTATGAAAAACATTACTAAACTTAAAAACTTATCCTAAAAATTATTAGTAAAAATAATGAATAAAGTATGAATTAACTTGTTTCTTATCTATATTTATTCTTTTAATTGATAAGGCTACCTTTTTTTATAAAAGTTAAAATTTGAAAATAATAATATCAATATTATGATCTAATTTTAATATTAGATAAGAATGCTAACGTGAATTGCTTTGAACTTACAATACACTAATTTTAGTAATGTTCAACTTTACTCTTTCCTGTTTTTTGGTTTATTTCTAGTAGCAGACTTCATTATACTTGTTTAAATATCATTGCTTGTGGGTGAGTCATGAGAAGGGTCAGAATAAAATTGATTTTATTCAACCACAAATTATTTAATACAATAAAACTACGTTTAAGAAAACCGACTTCAAAAACTGAAAAGTATCAAATACCTAAAAGTTTAATTTAATACACCGCTTATAATAATAACACCCTTACCTTACCTTTACCTTTAATGTTAGTAAAATACTATTTTTTTATGAAAATAAGGGAGTCTCGTCGAGCAAGACGTTCAGCTGATGGTAATTGATACGCCCTGCCCACTGCAATGCAGTGCCGCTCAGGATTCTTGAAAAACTCAAAAATTCTGAGCGGCACTACAATTGCGCTCGTTACCTTGAGACATAAGAGGTTAAGTCTTATTTGCCCAGTAATTTCACTAGCTACGGCGCCCCTCAGACCGAAACACAGTAATACTTACACATTACCGTTTCACGGCAGAAATAGACGCCGTTATGGTACCCATAATCTAGCCGGCATCCTGTGCAAAAGGAGCCTCCCACTGGTGGATTATTATTTATTAGTGATTATTGTTTATATATGCTACCTATTGACAGATTTGAAATCAGTGCCAAGCCCTAATCAAAATAAAACTTAATATTATAAACAGCTAACTTCCTGAAATTATTAAGGTTGTCTGGCCACGCGTGTCTGTCCACTTGGGTTGTTTTGTCCTAGACGAAGCTATCCCGCTCAAAGTCACGCGTGGCGAGTGTCGGTACCTACTATTACATTTGGCTTGGCACCTACTTCAAAGCTATCAATATGTAGCACATACAAATAAAAGTATTTTATTAATATTAAAGGTAAAGGTTTGCATAAGAGGTGTATTAAATTAAATGTTTAGTTCGATACTTTTTTTAATTCGATACTTCAGTTTTTATAAACGCAGTTTTTTTTATTTTTTCGTTTTAGTGTCAGTTAATTATAATAATGTATAATTAACCGGAATGAAAACTCGTAAAAAGACGTACACAAAAAACAATTAAGTATATCATCCACGTAGACTAAAATTTTCATAAATTGTTCATAAAATGAAAGCTACTGGGCCAAACTATCTAAAATTTTTATGGGACCAAATGGTAAACATTTCAGTAATCGGTGTACATACATAAAAAATACCGATCGAATTGAGAACCTTTTTGAAGTCGGTTAAAAATTAATGAATTAGGTAGTATGATTAAAAGATAACTACTTAGTAAGATTGAAAAGTTTAAATTAGTTATTCAACCTTATATTACAGTATAATTTAATTTAAATAGATATAGTAGATAGAACATGAAAGCTTATAACCGATGCCTATGTAATCAAATATATAAAATTCTCGGCTTGACCGATTCTCATGAAATTTTGAGCGCATATCCGCCCATATTGCCCGATTCTCAGACCTACCCTGGTCTGAGAATCGGGCAACATCTATTTTTCATCCCCCTAAACGTTAACGGTGGTCCATGCCAAATTTTTTTTTTTAATTTTTTTGACATATTTTTTTTTAATTTGTTTGATTATGAGTCAGCATTAAAAAATACATACAACTTAAAATTTTCTTCCTTCTACGATCAACAGTTACTTTTGTATCGCGATTTTAATATCGGTAATACAACGTTTGCTGGGTCAGCTAGTAAACAATAATATTTATTATCACAGCCGTCATAATCTGTACTTTGCTTTGATATTTTTTTTCTCTTTTCTCTTTTAATTATTACTAAGCAGATAAATTTTATTTTTTGTCTAGATAAACGTGTTTATCTCTCCCTCATATAATGTATCTGTGGCTAATGTAGTTGGTTTCACAATTAATAATTAAGGTTTATATGTATTCGTTATAGTTAAATATCATTGTGTTACTGTTTATTGGTCCTAATAAAGTAAATAAATAAGATATCCGCAGGGCATTTGCCGCTCATAATATACCAGCTGTTTCAGAGGTATATACCAAATGGTACCCACCGCGATAGCAAGAACTTAATTCCAAATATAATAATATACTAGCTGACCCGACAGACGTTGTTCTGTAGGTATAAAAAAATATTGTTTTATAGCTAATTGCCAATAAAATTTCAAAACATCAAGAATTATTTCGTAACAAATGCTCCTTGTTGTTATAATGAAATTGTTTCACAGCAGAACTGTCAAACCGTGCGTCAATAAATTCTCTCACAGAAAATATGTCCATACAAAACAAATATTGGAAATAAAAATAATTATGGGTCCCAAATCGAAATAAAAAGTATCCTATCTCTCAAGTTGGATTAAACAGCACTCCATGAAGTAATTTCCATTAAAATCCTGTCATTAGTTTAGGAGTCCATCGCGGACCAACAACGTGCCACGTAATTTATATATATAATATCTATATATATAAAAATGAATTGCTGTTCGTTAATCGCTTAAACTCGAGAACGGCTAGATCGATTTGGCTAATTTTGGTCTTGAATTATTTGTGGAAGTCCAGAGAAGGTTTAAAAGGTGAATAAATACGAAAATGTACGGAATTAAGTAAAAACAACAATGTTGTTTTTCCTTTGATATGTCGATCACAAATCAAATCGAAAGAATAATTTAAAATTAATAACCAATTAGAATCTTTATATCGTTCTCCGGAAGTAAAAAGAAACTTAATTTTAGCTACCTACCATACCTACCATAGTTGGTAGATTTTATGTACGATTTAATATTTGGTAGGTCTGAGAATCGGTCATCATCTATTTTTATACTCCAATTTTTTTTTATTACTTTATATGACAATACAACGTTTGCTGGGTCAGCTAGTTAAGATATAAAAAGGTACAGAAGTGGCATAGCCGAGTTAAACATCGAGCCGACCACCAGCGAACGAGTAGTGATTTAGTACCACTCAACATGAAATAACACGTAAATATAGTATATCTAACTTCGTCAACCTGAAATAATACTATTGAAAATTTTACATTTCATCGTTAAGTATTGTAACGAAAGTTCTGTTTTCCTAAATTAAATACTTGTCGATCATGTTTCGGTAGAACACTGGCACGGAACTCCAGAGGTCGTGGGTTCGAGTCCCGCATCGTTCATAATATTTATATTTGTGTAATGCAATATTAATACATAACATTGCTATTATTGTTTCTATGACATAATCATTAAAAGAAAAATGGCGAACCTCCATACAATTTTTGTTAACTTCTTTTTAAGCATATTAATATGAAAAATGTATAATAATATAGAGCTTGTATTGCTGAGTTGAATGACGCTAAGAATAAGACTGTAGTAAGTCTAGAAATAAATATATTCCAGTTTGAAGTATTTGAAATGGAAAGTATGAGAGTGATATTGAAAGAAGAGTGAATGCAGGAAAAATGGTGAATGGAGCTTTGCACTTCTTTATGAGCAGGGGGTGTTGGTTCCAACACTCATGTACGGAAGTGAAAGCTGGGTATGGCAGAAGAAACATGAAAGCAGAATAAATGTAGTTGAGATGAGAGCGTTGAGAAGTATGATATGAGTTAAACTGAGTGACAGGATAAGAAATAATATGTTGTGGCAAAAATTGAGAAAGGTATGCTGAGATGGTTTGGACATGTCGAGAGAATGAATGAAGAACGATTGACGAAGAAAGTGTATAAGGCCAGTGTGAATGAAAGTGTTGGAAGGGGTAGACCTAGGCGGACGTTTCAAGATCAAGTCAGGGACGTCTTGAAAAAAGGCCAGGTCAAGAGTACCCTAAACCGGAGAGCATGTATGAAAGGAATAATGAAAGTGAACGAAGCGAAACAAGTATATAGTAAACAAGCGTATGTAAGTATCGTAGCAAGTGGACAGAGGTGGTCTCTGCCTACCCCTACGGGAAAGAGGCGTGATTTTATGTATGTTTGTATGAAGTATTTGAGATTTTGCCTGACCAAATAGGATCTTATGAAATAAAATAAAATATTCACAGTATTTTTAGATGTATAATAATCTAATGTTGTGAGAGGCACATACGGGCAGCGGTTTTTAAGTCTTTAAAAAAACAAGAAAGGTACAATCACTTGTGATAGTCTATGAAGGTTCGAAGGTTCGAAGAACCCAAAGCGGAAGATGATATAACAAGAATTAGCAAAAAACAAGCTACTCCTCGTTTAACTCTCTCTTATGTATAAAGTTTACTAACTATAGTGCGGTAAAACTATTATATTTTTTTATTCTAAAGTTTTCATCGTAAGTTGAATTATAATGACCACATAAGAATTTCCTGTGAAAAAAGTAAAAGACAAGTTAGACACGACGGTGCCAGTACTATATTAAACTCTCGGTAATCCTCTTTCCGTCGCTTCCTATGTAAATGTGTTAAATACAACACTGCTATACATTTACTACTTACATTCAAGCTAATTGCTTTCCTTTCGACGCTCCGCTCGTATAAACGACCGCTTGCTTCTTTGTCAGCTCGACATTTTATTGACGTTTTACATTATTAATGCTTTCATTTATTGCAATACATTATTGAAGCTGTAGTCGGAATTCCATTAAATCATGAAACAAAATATGTTTTTGTATTCTATATTTAAACTTAAGTCCTCCGTGTCTGCTTATCTGTCTGGTTGCGATAAACTCAAAAACAACCGCCGATTTTCCATGCTGTTATCCCTAATGGATAGCGTGGTTCTCGAGGAAGGTTTTAGTACATAATTTGTTAAAATTTATGAATGGTATTTGTTGGAGGTGTCGGAAAAAAAATAAGCCGTCTAGGGGTTTTCAAAGTAAACGCTGTCGAAAAAGATATAACAAAATAATATATGGTGGAATTGTGAATCTTATATAGGTCTACAAGAAAGTCTATGATGGTATCTGTCTATCTATTAAGAATAACATACTATATCCATTTAAAAAAATCTATTGACATAATAGCATTTTGGAGCAAACCTTGTATATAATGTTGATGTTAAATGAGTATCACTTCCATCAATATTTTCTGTTACAATTTGGGATTCTTTAAAGAAGAAGAGATTTTTATTTGCACAAAAACGTTTCCACTTTATTCGTGATATTGCATACAGAAAACAGATACTGAATATCCACAGACTATATAGCTGAAGATACAAGTCACAACAGATAATATAAGTAACTGTGGTCATTCAATTATATACTCAATAATTGATAAATGATAGCTCAGTTTAAACATTTACTAGAATGACCTATACTACTGTTTAATGAGACTTCACGTATTCACTTGAACTATTATTATAATATAAAACAACACCAATAACATCACCACCAACCAGCAGTGGAACGAGGCGTCGCAGAGTAGCACACCTAACGGATTGGACTACAGCTCACAGGGTGGTAGACACAGATAAGGTAATGTGGGCAATCAAAAGCTTTCTTCCATTTAAAACAGGTGGCCTTGACGGTATTTTTCCGGGGCTGCTACAATGGGGAGACACCGGGGTGCTGGCCCTGCATCTCACAGCTATATACAGGGCCTGTCTAGCACACCGATATGTGCCACTCCAATGGAGGGAGGTGAAAGTAGTATTAATCCCTAAGCCCGGCAAGAGTAACTACACGAATCCCAAATCGTTCAGACCAATAAGTCTTACATCCTTTCTGATGAAGACTTTAGAAAGACTTTGCGATAGGGATATCAGGGAAAATGCTCTCCTACACAAACCACTACACATCAACCAACATGCCTATAGTCAAGGCAAATCAACTGAATCTGCCCTTTACTGCGTAACATCACTTTTAGATAAAGGTCTATCACGTAAACAATCAACTTTAGGTGCATTTATTGATATTGAAGGCGCCTTTGACAAAACTCCTTTTACTAGCATAGGCCGAGCGCTAGCTGAACACAATGTCGATCCTACAATTGCCGGGTGGATAGACAACATGTTGAGGCACAGAGCGATACGTTTTACTGTGAACACCAGCACAAGATGTGTGGTGGCAACTGGATGCCCACAAGGAGGGGTACTCTCACCACTCCTTTTGGAACCTTGTGGTGGACGAGCTCATCGCGGAGCTAAACAGAATGAAACTATACACAGTAGGCTATGCGGACGATCTCGCCATTCTAATAACAGGTCTATTCGAGAATGTCCTATGTAATCTCATGAGATCTGTTTTTAAAATAATCGAAGAATGGTGCACACAACATCGGCTAACCGCTAATCCATCAAAGACTGAGCTAATACTTTTCACTAAGAAACGCAATTTTGGAAATCTTACATTATCTAAGTTGTTCAATACCGAGATAAGCCTTACTAAAGAAGTTAAATACCTGGGGGTCATACTGGACAGTAAGCTGCTTTGGAATAAACACATAGACCACAAGCTGGAAAAAGCATGTATAATATTTTGGCAGTGTAGAAGACTCGTAGGGAGAACCTGGGGTCTTGCTCCAAAGATATGTAAATGGTTATATACAGCAGTTATTAGACCAATTATCACCTACGGAGCAATAGCTTGGTGGCCCAGGACAGAGCTAACAACCGTACAAACCAAGCTGCAGCGATTCCAATGGCTGGCCTGCACAGCCATAACTGGTTGCATGCGCACTACGCCAACGTCTGCCCTAGAAACCATTCTAGGGCTCACACCGCTTGACATACATATCCAACATGAGGCGACAACGTCGGTTCTCCGCCTGAAGCTGATGGGTGTATGCAAGAATGATGACTGCCTCACAGGAAACCTCTGGAACAGAGTAAGGAAGGATTTCCCACTCTGTGAGGCACCCTGTGATAGAATACCCAAAACACACATCTTTCAAAAGAATTACCGTATTCAACTGTTCGAAGTGGGAGCAGACCAGTCAGGTGTAAATGAACTCAGAATTTACACAGACGGTTCCAAAATGGCAGCCGGAACTGGAGCTGGCATCTTCTCACAGGAACTGAATATACACACCTCTATACCCTTAGGCATACACAGCTCCATATTCCAATGCGAATGCATAGCCATCAAGGAAGCTGCAGACGCGATACTAAGAAGGAAAATACATGGATATTATATCCGTATTCTATCCGATAGTATGGCAGTACTGACTGCGCTGGGGAGCAACACCTATAACTCAGCGCTGATATACGAGTGTCACCGATCCTTTGAACGAGCTGCCTCTAACAACTGGGTAACTCTGCAATGGATCAAAGGACACAGCGGTTCGTTGGGGAACGATGCAGCGCATGAACTTGCAAGGCGGGGGTCGGAAACGCAAGTGGCTGGCCGAGGGCCAGTCCTGCCGCTACCCTTCAGCCAAATGCGGTCATGGATACGCTCTCTCACCTACATAGAACCCGATGGACAAATGTCTCAGGCTGCAGACAGTCGAAAGAGGCGATTCCTGCACTATCGCCCAAACTGACACGTCGACTTATTAGCCTAAACAGACATGACATCCGAATTATGGTTGGCACCCTAACGGGTCACATATCACTGAACAAACACCTCTTTACAATCGACGTTACGGACAGTCCTAAGTGCAGGGGCTGTCTAACCGAAGATGAAACGGTCACTTATGTAATCCTGGAATGTGCTGGGGTGGCAAACCAACGGGCACAAACGTAAGTAAATAAAAGGTCGCTCCAGGAAGTCTGCGAACACCCCAGGAGTGTTCTGAACTTCTGGAAGGAGCTGGGCTGGTTGGAATGACTGGCCAACACTGCACGCAAAATGGACCCAATAAAGCGGTCTATTGCGAAAACAGGAGCCCTTTACCAATACCAAACACCAATAACAATAGAACTATTCTAGATTCTAGCTTCCAGCTTATTATTGCTAGTTGCTAGTCTAATTTAATAACCAGTATTAAATATAGTCACAATATCTAAAAAAATACTTAAGGCGCCTGTTAAGTACATACATTCTGGTACTAGCACCATCTATCGGCAAACGATGTAGACATTCATAGTGCCGATATTGATTCTGCGCAATGTATCTCAAACAATAATAGAACACCTCAGGCACAGTATCGGTCAGCCAATTGAAGCTTCGTGAAAATCACCCGGTTGAACACAGAACGCCCGAAATCAAAGTGGTTCGGGAGAAAGACATGGACTATTAAAAATACTTTCAAATCTTGAATTTAAATTTATTACAAGCGAGAAGCTTAACATTTATAACATAGCACAGCAATATAATTTGATACATTAAACCAAAATTCTTCCAAGTCCAGCCAAACTATGGAATTAACTTCTTTGCGCGGTGTTTCAGTACGATATGACTTAACCAGAAGTACCTTCAAACAAGCGGTATACACCGTATGAAAGCTGGCAACGCTCCTGTGATTCCTCTAGTGCTGCAAGAAAGTTTGTTGGCAGTAATGACTTAATATTAGGTGAAACATACGTTCGATTGCCTTCTAATACCATAAAAAATATTTTAACGAAATAATATTATACTCTTTGTGACCACACCTTGAAAATGAATGTTAAGTATCAACATGATTAGGTTCCTATCATAAATATGAAAGTAGAACAAGGTCTTCTGTGTTTTATTTCTGTGAAATTCACTCAGTATTTGTTTTAGCCTTGGGTTAACTATAGGCAATAATAATGAATCATATTTTCAATTCACGAGGTTTCCCTTTAATTTATATTATGAAATAAGTTTATTTTATGATTACAATAATTCTCGAATTGGGTTCACTCGCTTACGTTTAGCTTTATTTTTGTTTTACATTAATTCGATAATCGATGTATTGATAAACTAGTTATAACCAACCTCCTTGTCATAGCAATTTATAATTAAGGCTAATATGAAGTCATAAAAAAAATAACTTCTATAGCCTTACCTTCGTGTTGGGCTATAAAACTTCATCAAGTTTATTATTAAAAACGTATTTGTAGCAGGGAATTCAGGAATCGGGAAAACTTTAGATGTATATTTATTTTTTTATGACAATAAGGGAGGAGACGAGCAGGTTGTTCAGCTGATGGTAATTGAAATTATCAAAGTTTTAAATATAAATAGAATTTGTCTTCTAAAATTTGGAAGTCAAGAATCACCCTAGTTCTGTATAAATGTTGGCTCTGAGTAATTAGTCGCTTATGAAAAATACTGTATTCATTTTACGATCAAATACCGTTTATTAAGATTTTCTAAACTAAGAAAAGAAGTGCATGAAAAAGTAATTAACGCAGTTTAAAAAATGTTGTAACACACTCAGTTTAATTTATTTAAAAAAAAAGGCTTTCATCTGCAATTATTTCAGATGAAAGCCTTTTTTTTTTTTAATTCAAATTCAAATTCAAATTCAAATATTTTTATTCAAAATAGGATTTATAATCACTTATTGAACGTCAAAATCTACCACCCATTCAAAAGAGACTGCCTCAGACCTGAGAAGAATGGGCGCAAGAAACTCAGCGGGCTTTTTTTTTATATAAAATATGGATTACAATGTAATATCGTTCAATAAACATTAATAATTAAAGAGCCTGAGGGTGTTCGCTTTAATCCCAGTCCGTGGTGTTATTAAGAAAATCGTTTATGCTATTATAACCTTTCCCACACAAACGTTTTTTAACAATTCTTTTAAATTTCCTAACACATTTGTAATGTACATTTACTGGGAAACATGTCACTGTGGAACTATTCACCCGAAGGACAAACATTCTTGCATCTTATATTTACAAAACCAGATTCACGAAACTGAATTAATCCCAAGCCTTACGTGAAAGGTAAATGGCATTGGATTCGATCGATTTACTTTTCACAACAAAACAAAGAAGGTCACTGTATCTTTCAATGTAGACGACACCACAGGGGATAATATACACCGTGCAGGGTTTACTCAAGAAAATGCCACAAAATGGGATTAACTGATAAACTTAACGCTGACAGGTCGCTCAGAGTTTCCCTGCGATATCAATCAATCAAAGAATCAGAAATATGCATAGCCTAAATGTTTGAGAAACTGGAGTAGCAGTTGGCAGGGCACGGACAGGTGGCTGGTAGAGCATTAAAGTCCTCGAATGGCGACCACGTACCCGAAGCTTCATAGGTAGGCCCCTCACAAGATAAACCGACGATCTGGTCATGATCGCCGCCGGAATACGTTGGATGAGGGCAGCGTACGTTTTGTCAGCAGTGGACATTTTCCAGATGATGATGATGGGCAGGCAGCTAAGAACATTATACTTATACACAAACAGTGCCACAAATATAATGTTATTGTATGCATGCATGCATCTTAATAATACAACCGTTTTCTTATGTTACTACAATAATATTATTGTGAGTGATAAATACGAGGTAAGCAATTATATCTAAAGGTCTGAGTGATGGTATTGCTCATACTTTACTTATGCAGTGCAGTTGAACTATTTGATAGCGTTCAATGTAGAGGTGCTGAATTATCCTTGAACCAGTTTTCTACTGACAAATGGATCTCTTGGGGCTGCGTGGGAATTGTGTGTGGATCAATACCTTAAAAAGTGGCTCATACAATTCATTTATTTTATCGTGACATGTTAAAATAGGAGATTTTACAATTTTTTTCCAAAGAACACTCACTTTTTTTATTTATTGCTCAAAATATACAAGCAACAAACTACTAAACAATTTAAGCTCATGAAACTTAAGTGTTTATGTGAGGAATAGCGAGTACACTTTTCAAAACTTAAAATATTTTAATATTTAATAATTATTATTCTAAAAATATCCAATTAAAGTCGAAAATTAAATAAATATAATAACATGACTGAACTAAATAGCAAAAGAGACAAAGCAAAAAAAAAACAAAGAAAAACAATAGAAATAATGAAAAAATTTTACAGTGAGACACCTAGGCTATGGTCATGAGTAATAGGCATTTCCTTAAGTATGTGGCCTAAAGTATATGTATTAAAGTATCAGCGGCACTCATTCCAAGAAATTATAGATTGCTAAATACACGCAAAGTGATGGAAGTTTTATGAAAAAACGAAAATAACATTCTTAGTTTATATTTGGTGTACCTTTGCCTATTAAGTCTGACAAAAATATAGTACGTGGTAGTGTACCAATAAATAATATTGGATTACGAAATTTTATCACTTTCGACGGATAAAACGGTACAGAAAATTAATTGGAGTAGGCGTTACTTTGCGGAAATCCATAATTATCCAAATATTTTGAGATGAGATGATGATTTTTACGAGACTCAAGACTCGCGCGAGAGTTTAGTAAGTCAATATCTCCTGAGGATGCCTGGTGTAGAGGCGTACAAAGTTTCCAATTGTTTAAAGACGAATATTAGCGGAATTAACACTAAACAAAACTCAGAACATTTGGATAAAACGGTACAGTACAAATACGGTATCGTACATTAAAATTGTTTAAACAAAAAATCTGTTCAGATAATTTCGCTAAATGTCATTGATATTGGCGATGTCATGAGGTTGTACGATTCCTTGCCTAGTCTATGGCGATGAAAACAATGGCTGGTGCAGGCGATATCTGTTTTTTTTTTATAAAAAAACTTATTATTTAAACTAATTCACATATTATATTGTCACAATGCTCACATTTTGACTATATTTATTTACAGTGTGGTTTGGTGCACCTGCTTGTAACTCTTTTGAGGTTTTCTATTAATCAATTTTTTATTTTTTATTATTGAATAAGAAACTCTAGGAAGTCGAAACAAAACGAAAGTTTTAAACTGTTGTTTTAAAGAGCGGCAATAACTACTTATTTATACAAAAGTCTATTTACTTTGTGAAGCACTAATCAGGCATTGTATTTAATTGATCAACTTGAACTTATTTAATAACATTTTTGATTAAGTTTTCTGTAAGACTTTCAATATGAATACAGTATTTGTACTTAGAATAATTTTCTTTGATAAGAATTTTGTTAGTACTTTCGTTTGTCGAAGGTTACATTCTCCTTTTCAAATCGTAATTATGACAGCTATTCTCAAAGATATAATACCACAACAACATATGATGGATATGGAATTAAACTCAATCGCAGTACTACGTACCTAGTTTTCTTCTAATGCACTTAGTACATTATCTTAAAAAATTCTACTACAAATTTTTCTTATGTCTCAAACATTTATAATTACGAATTAATATATGAATAAATTTTACGTGCGAAAAAGCAAAATAGTCACACAAAATATTATATTTCCATATAACTCAGTTGTTACTTTATTTATCTACGACATTTTTCTTTAATATTTTATTCACTTATCTTATAAAGACTTCACTAAGTTAAAACCACATTTCACAAAGTAAGTGAAGAATATTACCAGAAATTTTCCTTAGCTTAATTCATTTCCTTTTTGTTAAAATCACACAATCTACAGTTTCCTTAGTCGGCAACCATAAATCAAAATCACTAGAGATGAACTAAAAGACGGTTAGTAGCTAATACGGACTTGAAAGAGTTCGAATAGACTCTTTGTAATGGTGATGGTGATTAATTACATTTCTTTTAGCTATATTTCTACTTCCCTAGGTTGTGTTTATATACGTGGTGACCCAGCAAACATTGTTTACCGTATAAAGTATGTACCCCGTGCCCACCCATTGTAAGAAGTGTCATATTATGTAATGAAATGTCAATGACTGAATTATTAGTATTGCAAATATAGAGTTATTTTATCATATACTAAAACCTTCTCCGAAACAAGTTGCAATATGAATATCATCAAAAACAAAATCTTAAAAATAATGGCTAGTAGTATTAAAATACGACGATACAGGAGAATTTTTAAAATTAAAACATAAGCATCAATAACTAACACACACACACTTACACACACTCACAAAATCTCTTTTTAGTGAGTTTGCTAATTATGTATAATAATGTATAAGCTATCCGAAGGACCCAGCCTCTGCAACTCAGGGTAACCTACAACAGAGGGTAGGGCACAAAACATTCTGTGCCATATATTATTAGACTTGAATAAATTATTATTAGTATTATTCCGATCGGTTCAGTAGTTTTCGCGGTATAACGGAACAAAAAAACAGCTCTCCATTTATAAGTATAGATGGTTATATGCTGTTGCATAGATAGCCTGCAATATTATCTATATAATAACTCGAAATCGCGTATATATTATTAACTTTACCTGCACCCATGATATAAACGCTCCTTAAAGGTGTCTGAAACCGTCAGCTATCTATCTAATGAACCAGTGATAGTTATAACCAAACATAATGGATTCGTTCGTTCATTCGTCTCTTCTTAAATAGTCTCGTCTCCCTCAAGGCTTTACTATTCAAATAGCCACATATCGTTCTAACTATGTCTCAATTCACAGTATTTGTACATAAACTTAATAAAATCGACATTCCTATGCAAGTCATACCCCTACAGCGCATTTGCAAATTTACATTTTGATATTTGTACTTTTCGCCATTGTTTAAAACTAATTACCAAGTTCTTAGGAAAAATGTGATTTTAAACATGGATTATTATTTTTACAACACGGTTGAAAAAAAATCTTTAAATTGATACCGACCTTCTATAGTCTTAAGTGCAATGACCAGGCATCCCCTAAGATCTCCACGATGATCGTTCCTGCCAGCCTAGCGAAACTCTCTAAGAAAAAAGCGATTCACTCGATTGTATGAAACGTGCAGTCTTTGATAGATTGACAGATGACAGCTATAAATCTTGTAAAAAACGGTGATAGCCGAAATCCGCTACGTTTTAAGCAACTGTTCACTTTCAAACTTAGCCGAATAGTACTTCGTGGTCAATTGCAAATTGTAATTAATACTATATCAAACGTATGTCAAATGACTGCACGTTTCATACTTAACTCAATTTCCATTTTTACATAGGCAGTCTCGCCTCTTATTACGTAGTATTTACATCCTCTTTAGTTCCTGCCACCAACACTACGTCTTCCGGTACGGGGTCATTATTTGAGGACTTTACTGTCCCAACGATCATCAGCTGTCCGTCTAACTATGTGCCCCGAACACTGCCACTTCAGTAAAATGATATTCAGTCATACAACTTAATAACTAAGCAAGAAAAGTTCAATAAGTTTTATTCTCTCACTACAAGTCGATCATTACAGGGGAACTGAAACGTTGATCTGAAAAGATAAAACTCAGAAAATTTATTTATTTTTCCATTTTTATATATTATTATTCATTAAATTACAACTTAACTTTGCAACATCATAGGAGATCTTATCGAAAATATTCTTTTGTTATTACAATCGTAAAATGTTAAGGTAAAATTACTTTTAGAATAAAGTTTCTTTCATTAGAGCTGAAGATTAGAAAATCTTGAATACGAAGGTATTACGAAACTGGAGCTTATTGACGATAGATATTCCGATGAATGGCCACGATTTATCTATTCAACAATATTCGAACAAAGGCATTGCTGTCTTTAATATTCATCGTTTTAACTCAAGTTGAAATATTGTTATCCACTTCCCATTATTCCATCGAAACTTGTTCTACATTATTACTCATACTTTTCAGTGAATCTTTTTATTTGTCATCAATAAATTAATATTTGATAGCAGTATATTATGTCAATAATATGATGAAACGCTTTTCGATTTTACTTTAGCTCTTATCCGAGATTAAAAAATAGGCTGAAACGAGAAAGCAATTTTGAATGTTAAGTTAAGATGGATGCGTTATTAAAAATCACTGGAAAACTACGTAATTAAATTTCAATAAATGATTGTACAAGGTAGTATTATGGAAACCCAGTTTGGGTGTCGTAATCTGGTCTGAACAGCAGACCGTATTAAACCCATATATTTAATGATTTTTATTTGAGTCGTTAAGATAATCATTAAAGGCATAGTAGCACATTTCTAATAAAAAGTTTTTCAATATTTTGTTAAATTCATTTTCGTTGTCTGCGCTTCGAATTCTGTCTAGCAGATTATTATTTATTTTTATACATAAGGTAAAGTAAAGTTAAGGACTCGAGGTCATTAGTTCATTCATGTATAAATTGATTCATTGTCAGTTGTGTGAATTTCTTTTCACAGATTTGCATATTTCGAATATATATTATAATAGCTGCCCCGACAGACGTTGTTCTGTAGATAATAAAAAAATACTGTTTTATAGGAATTTGCCAATAATATTTCAAAACATTAAGAATTATTTCGTAAAAAATGCTACCTGTTGTTATAATGAAATTGTTTCACAGCGGAACTGTCAAACCGTGCGTCACTAAATTCTCTCATAGAAAATATGTCCATACTAACAAATATTGAAAATAAAAATAATTGTGGGTTCCAAATCGAAATAAAAACTATCCTATCTCTCAAGTTGGACCAAACTGAACTCCATGAAGTAATCCCCATTAAAATTCGTTCATTAGTTTAGGAGTCCATCGAGGACAAACAACGTGTCCCGTAATTTATCTATCTAATATCTTTAAATGAGCAATGTATATATATATATATATTCTAAATCTCGGAAACGGCTCCAACGATTTTAATAAAATTTAGTATACAGGTACTTTCGGGGGCGAGAATTCGACCTAGCTAGGTTTCAATATTAAAAAATGTAATTTATCCGTGTTTTATATATATATATTATATACACAAGACTATAATAGCTCAGATGGGACATTGGGTGATCTGGAAAGCAGAAGACCCTGGTTCGAATCCAGATGTCCTACAGTATTTTTTTTTTCAAGTTTTGTACATTCTTAAAAATTCGAGCAAGGCTCGGTCGTCCAGATATTATATATTAAGATAAGAATAAGATATAAGCAGGGTAGGGTCGGGTTAGTTTTAAACTGAGGTAGACATGAGTCTCTAATTAACATTGACCAGTATGCGTATGCCCTTTTTTGTAGTATAAAGAGATCCTGGGCTAGATTCTGCTGTTTCCCCAGACAATAACACCTTTTCTCAAAAATACGTAGCCATAACCATAATACGCGGCTAGTGCGGTTTTCAAGTTGGTATTTCTTTATAGAGTCCTGAGTTTCGGATTAGATGATGCAGGATCTGCCTTTAACAGTAACAATATGACCTCAAACACAATCAGAAAAGGATCCAAGACATATTGCATTGTAATAAGACTCGGGATTCATTCCATTACACTCTTTGAATAAAAATACAACTGTAAAAGTGCAGCTGAATTGAACACTATATATACAGTCATATGTACTAGTACTAAAATTTGAATATTTATACGAAAACTATGACATTATCTGATCCTCCATATTAACACTATAGCTATTAAAAAAAAGTGTGTGTGTACTTATGCATGCACGCAAGAAGCTATACTTCTTTGGCCTAACAAAGCAAAAATCCTTAAAATTATTTATTCGTCGTGCTATTCTACTTTTATAGAAAGAACAATATTGTAAGAATCTTGCAACGTTGGCTTTGACAATTAATTATTAACAGTGTGTTATGTTTTTAAAGTGATAACCCTCACTTCTAGGATTAATACACAAATAAAATTGAAGGTTGAACAAAGGGTTGGTTAGAGCACCGGCACGGAACGCCGGAGGTCGTGGGTTTGATTCCCGCATCGTTCATAAAATTTTGTTTTTCAAATTTTATTTAATATTAATATTTTAATTAATTTAATCCTAGAAGTGAGGGTTATCACTTTAAAAACATAACATATTGTTTATACTTACAAGAGCGACATCTCAAGTCAATTTCCTAATATGCAAATATTGGGGTTGAGCAGGTTATCAACTGTAAAGTAGATCCTGTAGATGAAGCCACAACCTGAGAGTTCCACAAAGCAAACAAGATTTTATAACGAGCCGTTACTTGAACGGTTAGCTCAGTTGGTTAGAGCACCGGCACGGAACGCCGGAGGTCGTGGGTTCGAGTCCCGCAAAGTTCATAAAATTTTGTTTTTCAAATTTTATTTGTGAATTAATTATTTAATAACGAATCCGGCTTGAAACCTTTGCCTATCCTAATAATAGACGAAGAAGCCAAAAAAATAAAATAACGAATGTCGCAAACGTCAGAAAATTTTAGTAACCAACTTACTTTTGTATTACAGTGATGCGCGCGCATCTTAAAATTGCACTCTTATAATTTTTTCATAACGCGCCTAAAGAAGTATAACTTCAATAATCTATAAAAAAATTAGAACATGAAATACAGATTGACAACCCTAACACATTTAACAGAACGCCTGATCTTTACTGTAATGGTCTTGGTGCGAGCATGGACCCAATGGTAAAGGATAAACCACATCAAAAAGTAGCACATCACTGTTTACTTAGTGTTTCTTTAAGCATTTAACTATAAGGTTCTTAGGCAGAAGTATTAGAAAAATTCAACAATTATTGTTGTATTAGTTAGTGAAAGGTTAAATGTGAAGAAAAAGGCCTTCCAACTTTTATTGATAACTTGCTAAGGATACAAGCGATAGGCAAATAATTACTTTGCTCCTTACCATAATATAGTACTTTGGTCTAAACATGCACATATATAACTGTTGTAAATATGCTGATAATATCACATTCCTTGACATTAATAAATATATAAAGAAACTAGCTGACCCAGCAAACGTTGTACTGCCGACATTAAAATCGCGATACATAAGTGACTGTTGATCGTAGATGGGTGAAAATTTGAAGTTGTATGTATAATTAAACAAATTTAAAAAAAAATGTCAAAAAGATTTAAAAAAAATTGGCGTTGACCACCCTTAACATTTAGGGGGATGAAAAATAGATGTTGTCCGATTGTCAGACCTACCCAATATGCACTCAAAATTTCATGAGAATCGTTCAAGCCGTTTCGGAGGAGTTCATAGTTTAACAAAATGAACGAGAATTTTATAATATATGGGAATAGATTGAATCTGACATCAAACAGATGATTTATTTAGCAAATAGATATATATTACATCTGGCATATGTCTTGGCTAATAACATATTTGACCCTTTGAACGAAAATACAATAACATACAACCGGGATAGTACTGACGAGAAACGGGACAAACTTGTGTCTGAGATACACAAGAGACTACTTATTGCAGTGGATGGCTCCTATGCACCGGATTCCAGCTAGATTATAGGGACCACAACGACGCCTATCTCTGCCGTGAAGTAGTAATGTGTAAGCATTACTGTGTTTCGGTCTGAAGGGCGCGGTAGCTAGTGAAATTACTGGGCAAATGAGACTTAACATCTTGTGTCTTAAGGTGATGAGCGCAGTTTGTAGTCCCTCTCAGAATTTTGGGTTTTTCAATAATCCTGAGCGGCACTTCATTGTTATGGGCAGGGCGTATCAATTACCATCAGCTGATCGCCCTGCTCGTCTTGTCCCTTATTTTCAAAAAAAAAAGTCTTCGAATGGGGAGAATTTAGTCCAATTTAACATCAGGAAGACATAAGTTTGTGTGTTTCAGCTAAATTATAGTCTGCCTTGGTTCTATAATCCAGTCTGATCGGAATACTCGACGCGGCGTCCATATATATACTTTGCGATATTCAGTTCTGTGGTCACATGGAAGAGAACTCCAAATACTAATATTAATAACTAAATTATTATTAATTACTAAATATTAAAACTAAATTAATATTATAACACTAGAAATAAGGGATTGCTTGTAACTAATTCTAGTAGGCTTCATAAGATACATAATAGCTTTAAGGGTAAATGTATACACTTCTACAATAAAGTCCCAGCCACTGTTCAGGCATTATCTATAAATAAATTTAAATGTTTTATAAAAAAAATGGCTCTGTCGTAAATCCTATTACTCCACTGCTGAATATCTAAATGGTCGGACAGCCTGGGACTTGATTGTGATTATTTTATAGCGATAGAAATGACTGTACAATATTGTATATTTTTATCGAAAAGAGCGCAAGAAAAAAGAATGCTCTCTCAGAGCGCCATTTGTTTCCGAAGCGGTAGTAGTATCTAGTAGTATAAGAAATGACATCAAAAAGAATTCTAAAGGAATTAATTTTGAGAAAATAAATGCCTTTTATTCCTTTTAAATCGGCCTCTTAGTAGCTTGGTGTAGTGCTCAGTAAGATAAGACAATTCTTCACTACAGGCCACTGCAACTATATAAGGCGCAAATTCGCCATCACATGGAGTATTGTTCTCACCTTTCGGCGGGCGCTCCCCAATACTAGCTTTTTCAATTATTGACATACTACGAAAAGCGGCTCGAATAATCGCCGATCAAGTTTTGTGCTCTCTCTTCATCTACCACATTAACCCTTAGTGTTACGGATGTTTATGGGCAGTTTACCCACAATTTTCCATCACGCCCGATTGCCCCCCTCTTATGTAAAAGATACAGCCAAAGTAGGAGAAAGCATGACGTCATAAATGTAACCCCAGGGATACGAGACCCTTTACCTCTTGGTCAATAAAATGTGCATAATTTTAAACGATAATGTAAGGCAAAGAGAACATCATCTAGTTTTCTCAGCAAAACGTTAACAATAGAACTATTTTATAACAAGAAAAGTAGACATCCTTTGTGGAACTTAACGCTATAAGAAGAGTAACACTTAGGTTTTAATATATCTAATTTTTCTTGTGCCAGTGTTGTCCATTGTATTCCCATATTATTGATTTTAATGATGTGTTGCTTACGTAGCAAGACTGTAGGAGGTTAAATATCTATTGCGAAAGTAAGAAACTATTTATAGGTTAAAATAAATAACATCTCTTTTACAAGAAATAAAAACGAAATTGCAACGAGATTTACACTAGGCGAACATGAATTTGAGGTATTTCTTGGGGTATACCTTGATGCCAAGTTAACACTCATTAGCGATTATATCGAGTCATGAACAACTAAAATTAGGCTTTCTTACACGCGTCCTTACTGAACTTGTGCAGTCGCAGATGGAATATGTTACTCCAATGTTGAATCTGAGATGATAAAAAAGAAATTCTTGCGTATTATAAGTTCTCGCTTTGGTGGACATCCATGCCTATACACGAATCTTTTAAATCAACACTAATATTATTTCATTAAGAATTGAATATATTTTACTTAGTCTTAAAGCCTAAAAAATATTTCATATCATTTCAGATACAGGGAAAAATTTTGGTAAACGTGCACAGAATATTTTCTCTTTAAAACTCAATATTTAATGATGTAGATATTATGTTTTTGTGGTCATCTACAACTCACAAATTCTTAATACAACAAATATTAATCTTTTAACATAATGACTGAGTCTGTAAGAATCCGTACAAAACCTTAGAAATTATGACCAAAATTTGATTACGATCTTTACTAATGAAAGTTTTATTTTGTTGCAGGACTGAGAATGGAAAATGACAAGAGCATACAATGATATGTCCAGACCTCAAGCGATGACCCTGGGCGCCGGAGGTCGCGAGCCGTCCGCGGTATCTAAGCGTCGCCGGCCGTCCTTACTACCTCATCTCACGAAATATTTCACGCTTATTAGGTTATATCTATTCTCTCTGCGAGTGATAATCTCTCATAATGAATCATTCTCGCTCAACATAAACTATAATTTTCCAAAACATCCCCTAGTGAAATTAAAAGTGGCTGTGAATTTAGTTTTACGAACTAGGAAATATTTAAGAGTTAAGGCGTTGTTAGTGAGTGTTTTAGTGCAAGTATTCCTTGTTGCCAAGTGTTTACAAGTGAGGAGGGATAAGTGGCACGGGTGGGCTCTACGGTTGTTATTGTTCACCTACTGTTGTAAACATTGTGAAGCGAAACGTGACGATGATTTACATATAGGCGGTATTTTTCCTATGGAGGGTGAAGGGGGCTGGCAAGGGGGACAAGCCTGTATGCCAGCTGCAGAATTAGCTTTAGCTGACGTGAACGCGAGATCGGATTTACTTTCTGGTTTTAAATTACTACTTCACAGCAATGACAGTAAGGTGAGTTAAGCACTTTCAATGTTACTAATTTACTCGTTAACTAACACTTTTTTGTATTTTTTTTTCGCTTAAGTGACAAGACGAGAGAGGTGTTAACCTAATGATAATTGATAAGATACCAACTTTCTATCTATTTAAATGCAGTGAAAAGGACTCCGTTGTAATCAAGGAGAATGTCAACTTGAACATCAAATACTTGAAACTAGATTTGTTGGGAAGTAAAAAGCGCGTACATCTTTCGTAAAGGCCTTGCCGGCCTGTGATGCCTCTGGTATTTCATGAGAATGTGGGCGGCGGTGATCATTTCTGTAAAAAAAGTATATTGACAACCATTTGAGCTGCCTTCTTTTTAGTTTCTTAGCTCATCAAGTTGGGCCTTACATTTATCAGTATACTAGCTGACCCGGCAAACGTTGTTTTGCCATATAAATTATTTTTAGTGTTTGACCGTTTTTTCTCATTTTGCATAATTCACATTATAGTCTTATAAATTATAGCCTATGTGTTATTCTGGTGTGTAACCTATATTATTGTAAAGTTTCATCAAAATCCATTCAGTAGATTTTGCGTTAAAGAAGTACCAACAAAGCCAGACATACAAACTTTCACATTTATAATATTAGTAGGATTTTCATGCACTTGACGAATACTTCTTCTTAATATAAATTATTATTTGGTATTGTTACCACGTTAGTTGGTAAAAACAAAATTTTATAAATAAATAATAATTTTAATATATTTTATTTACGTGGAATCAATCAAAATGTGTTTTATTAAAATTTTCTCGTATTTTTTTACTTCACGATATTACAAACTGAACATTGAGAAATTTTCACGGCTTACATTATTATGTTATAATATTATAATTTTAGTGCCGTATAGTAGAGAGAGAAATTTTTATTAAATCTAAGCAAAATTAGGGACCTAATTGATGATTTACAGGTTTCTTTGAACAGATTATCTAATATATAAAATTCGTCTATCTCATGTCGCGGTGTTTGTAGTTAAACTCCTTCGAAACGGCTTCACCGATTCTCATGAAATTTTGAGTGCATATTGTGTAGGTCTGAGAATCGGACAACATCTATTTTTCATACCCCTAAATGTTAAGGGTGGTCCACGCCAAATATTTTTTTTTTAATTTCTTAGACATTTTTTTACATTTGTTTCATTATGTACTTATGTATTTACTTTTGTATCGCGATTTTAATATCGGCAATACCACGTTTGCTAGGTCAGCTAGTATTATATATTATTATATTATCTTCAATTACTTTTATATAATTTGCAATAAATTTATAATGTTTTTAAAGCAGACTTATGAAATGTTTTCATCAAAGTAAATAAAATATGTCATACATTTTCTGACTAATAATAGAATGAATAAAATACACACTTCTATCGAGGCTTAATCATGATAGCCTATTCCGTATTCTGAAACAGAATTCGTAATTAAAGTTGATGGAAATAAGCAACATAATTGAAGGTAGTAGACATAAATTAGAATGTTAATGATCTTGTTCATCAATACTAACTCAATTAAAACTTTTATAATATTATCGTTGCAGACAATGAATAAAGTAACTATACAATTGTTTTGCTTAATACTTGGATAATTAGTCATAGTATAGTAAATTATATCGTAAGGTTTCAAAATTTTTACTGTGTTATTACAGAAAAATAATTTAAACAAGGCTTAGACACATGTTTTGTTAGACAGTGACCTAACAATAACGATGGCTAATATGTAGTATATCTGTTTCTATTACAAAACAGTGTATAGCTTGTGTTTAAATAAAAAGTCCTCAAGAACAACATAAACTGACGTGTACAGGAACAATTATTAAGGAACGGAACGCAAATGTAATCAGCTGTCATTTATCTGTCATCATATTATAATCTAACGGCCGTTCCCAATACTCAGTCTATCTCTTACTTGAGATAAAAATCGTAACTATCGTTGATGTTTCTGTCCCAATAAACTAATCGACGGTAACTCAGCTTTTCCGTGCACGCTGTTTGTCAATGGGACGACGTATAGCTTACCAACGATAGAAGTTTGTATGGAAATTTCAATTCACGTGTCCCAATATAAGGTGATAAGAATGACATATCGGGTATATTGGGACAGCTTCAGATTATTGACAGCTAATTACTGACAATAGAATGTAGTCATTTTTCTCTATCAGTAGATGGTAGGTATATTGGGAACGGCCGTAAATCGTATATTGGGACAGCTTCAGATTATTGACAGCTAATTACTGACAGTATAAGATAGTAATTTATCTCTATCTGTAGATAATATATTGGGAACAGCCGTAAATCTTCCATAAGAATATTATCTATCTGTTATTAACACACCTTAGACAAGCTTCAGCACGTGTTTAAATATAAGCAACGTCTAAAGCTCGTTGAATCGTTTGTAATAGAACTTTTTAAAACAAGTGTTCAACACATGTTTAACGTTTCTGTAATAACACAATTAATATCTATCTGAGGCTCTAGTTGTTTTTGTCAATAAATATCTGATGTAAAGAAAATTGTATAAAACAAAATAGTTAGGTAACAATTTATTTTTAATGCCATGTCGATGTGGCTTAGCCACATCGACAATAACATTAAACTGCTGGTCATAAAGGAAGATGGCGAGAATGTAATATGTATTTTGGGACCCACTGAAACAAGTGGTGTACATTATGGAAACTTTTTAATAATTGTAGAACGTAACGAAACTAAGAAAAAAACAAATATGATTTGTAAGTCTAAAAAAGTAGGAGAAAAAAGATATACCTAAGAGTAAAAAATAACGTAAAATAATTAATCAATATCTATTGTTCAATCAATCATTTGTATCTTATGTCTATGCCTAATAACTGTCTGCTTAAAGAAAATATAATATTTTATATATATAGATGATTCACAATTCATTCTCTTTTCAAGCAGGTCATCAAAAAACGATAGCAATTTTATTGAATCTTATTTTGAATAACTGATTTGAGTAGGAAGGTATTTATAGTTTGATGGTGTTGGAACATATAAAAAATTACTGTCATGTGCAAGATTACTTATTTTCCACCCTCCTTTGGAGAGAGGCAGTTAGCAAGAATTCGGCGAATAGGACCAGACAATATAACATCGCAAAAACCATTTTTTTTAAACGTTTACTTTGTGTTACGAGGGCGGCACTGAAAATTTCGGGAATCAAGGAAGTGACACAACATTACTATTTAAAAATATATTTATTGCTTTTCGAAGTATTCTCCGCGAAATATGACACATTTTTCCATACGATGGAACCAATCATTAAAGCAGCCATTCCATTCGGAAGTTGGTCCAAAATGGCTGTTTAGTAGGCGTCCACAGCTTCTTCAGGTGATGAAAATCTCTGACAACGCAATTTATTTATATTATTTATTCTTTATTTTAGGGAAAGTATAGAAATCATTAGGGCTTAGGTCGGGGCTGTACGGTGGATGGTCTATTAATTCTATGTTTTCGTGCTCTCAAAACTCTTTTGTTCTGTGCGCGGTGTGAGAACTCGCATTGTCGTGATGATGCAGCGGTTGCAGTTCTCTTTACAGAGTTCAGAAACGACCTGTAGCAAACAAATGCTAGCATACCATTCTGCATTAACCGTTCTTTGTCCCTCAAGAGGAATAGTCGCAACATGGCTGGTTTTGGGGACAATCGTGGCCACCATTTTTTTTGCAACACTCCGTGAACGAACAATTTTTGTTGGCTTTAACTCATTTTCGAACACCCAAACTCGTGACTGGTTTTTTGTTTCGGGTTCGTACGCGTGTATCCAGGATTCGTCACATGATACGATGTTGTATACAGCATTTAAGGATCCTGCGTGGAATCTTTCGAGAGTTCTGACGCACCAAGTAACGCGAGCCGCTTTTTGCTCTTCACAGAGCAAATGCGGTATCCATCGGGAAAACATCTTTTCTGCACCTAATTGTTCATGCAAGATTATTTGTATTTGACTCATGCCAATGTCTAAAGTTGCCTGAATTTCGCGGTATGTCACATGTCGATCTTCCTCAATCAGCTTACGCACAGCATCAACGTTTTCTTTGGTGACTGCAGTTTTTGGACGACCTTGACGGGGATCATCACTGAGCTTGACACATCCACGTTAAAATTCAGCAAACCAGCGATAAATTGTGGTTTTGGATGGGGCTTCATCACCAAATGCATAAATCATCCGGTCAACACACTGTTTTTGTGTTAAACCACTTCGAAAGTCATAATAAAACATCGCTCTAGAATTTTCTCGAGTCAATTCCATTTTTTCAACGACTAAACAAGTTTGACAAGACCTTGAGGCAAGACCGAGAATCTTTTTTTAAATAAATAAATGGTATTCGATTTTTAAAACCAAAGAGTTTTCTATTAAAAAGATTTTAATTTGACAGAAACAGTGGAAATATTCCATTCCCGATACTTTTAGTGCAGCCCTCGTATTTAGATAGTTTTATTGAAACCATGGTATAATAATATATTCCGCCTGGTATTCTCTTTCCACGATGGCTTAAGACTACGTCACTATAAGTGTTGCCATAAATTGTCCTTTTCACTAAATTTAGGTACCTTCACATTGAGTTAATACAAATAAAATAAATGACTAACTAGCTCAACTAATAAGAAACTAGTGTGATTCATCTATTTAGATTTAAATTAATTTATTTCTTGAATTATTAGTTCATAATTGGTTTATTATGTTAAAAAACACATTTTGCTCAGGTAATTCAATCACACACAGTGTATGAACATCGTATTGACAAGTGCCATACTGACAGCTCGCCATTTCAACGCTATTGTCGTGTCGCTCACACCGTCGTGTCTCACTCGAAAATAGTTTGAGAACCGCACTGGAACTGATGACGTATTAGGTCAACCACGTGAGCCAGCTATCACGGGAAGGGAATACCAGGAGGAGGACCTGGATATTCAAGGTCTTTTAATTTATTTTTACGTTTTAGTGTGAACCGGGTCTTGGAGCCAGTGTGATGTACAACTTGCTGTACAATCCTCCACAAAAGCTGTTACTTCTTGCGGGTTGCTCTACTGTGTGCACTACCGTGGCAGAGGCTGCTAAGATGTGGAATCTAATGGTGGTATGTTAATAGATTAATAAAGACTTTTAAAACTTAAGATACGCTCAATCTAAAGACCGACAATTCGTCTGTAAGACATCAGAAACACACACAAACGATAGAAGTGAAAATTTCAATAAAAAAAATACTATAAAATGCAATTGCATTTTGTTTTATGTTCATAAGTTATAAAAATGTAATATTTACTTTATCAAAAGGTGCAACCAAATAACTTTGGGATACGTATGGTTATAGTAAACTCTCTATAACTGAATCATAACTATGTGCATTCTAGCGAGAGAGTTCTGTTGTTGCGAAAAATATTTTGCCTATTTTTATCGACTTTTTTAGTCAGCATTGTAATGCAATGTACAGTACCAACGTAATAAGGGTCAATGTTACTCTTAAAACGTTTGTAATGCTGTTGCGCCAAAATAGATTTGTTTTTGTTTTTTTTTT